>OX104111.1:54716506-54995343 GCA_944474755.1 Limnoperna fortunei | reverse complement strand
AGTTCTCGATTACCCACTACATTACTCAGATTACTGGGTGTTCTAGCAAGCTCCTTGTTTCCTGATGTATTACTTAGATTACTGGAACTTCTTGTGATTGGATTAAAGCCACTGCTGTCTCTTCTTGAAAACTTTTCAGCTTCATCTGGAGAAAAGCCACGATTTGCAAATGAAAATGACTGAGTTTCTGTCTGTGGTTGGTAAGGACTGAAAATTTCAGCATTATCTTGCTCATAATTGACACCTGGAGATACAAATGGCGACTTTGCCCGAGGAGGTTGAGGTTTGGGTGGTTCTGATAGAAGTTTTGGTTTTGTAAAGAGCGAGGAATCCATTTTTAGAGGTATACTGTCATCTGGTTCTGCATCAAAAATGCTGACAATTGGCTCAGCTTTACCAGTCTTCAATGTGGGTTTCTCAACCTTTTTCTTGATATTTGCAGAAAAATTATATGCAGCTGGAGCCATAGCTGCAGCATATGCTGGATTACTTCCAAAAAGATGATCTTCAATGTCAATATTTGCAGCTGTTAGCACAGAATGATCTGACATTGCAGACGAAGCTCTATGATGTGTCCAGTCTTCTTCGTCATCCGATGAATCAGTATCAAGTCTTTTAGCCTTATTTTTCTTCCTGAAACATAATTTGCCGTGATACCAGCAACATGCAATAGCAATTGCAAGAATTAGAACTATAGCACAAACAGCTGCAATAATAATCATTATGTTCAAGCCTTCTGAAGTTGGGGCCTTAACTGTAGTACAATAGTCAAAATAGTTAGATAGTAAACATTCATCAATGTTGAAGGTAGCTTGGCAGTAAAAGATAAGATTTTCTACCAATAGCATAGTTGTTGCATTGTCTCCAACATTTAAATAGTCAGCAATGCATGCCTCTAACAAGAAGTTTGTAATGCTAGTAACGTCTTTACCGTAGCAAGTTGTGTTGACATCTGGGTTCTTCAGGGCATCAATACAGGCAGTCAATGCTGCAGAATTTATGCTGCTTGTTGTCACTTCAGGTGCTGAATATGATGATGCTGTTGGTACATCTGAGGGTGACCAGAGGCCACCTGTGTTGACAGCAGCTTTTGAAATGGATTTTGCTCCTAATCCACTACTTGAATCTAATATAACTCCAGGTATTTTTTTACCATAAACTACAATACTTGAAGATCCTGTTCCGTCATCAAATGTTGAAAGTATAATCGTGTCTGTTGTATTTTTATTTGTGTAAGTAGATTTCTCTGACAAGATGGTATCAAATAATTTCGAAGTGTTCCACATACGCAGCATGTCAATATCCAAAGCATTAGTTTTATTGCCATGGATTAATATTCGCTCTATATTGAAAAGCTTTGAAAATTGAATATTTTTGAAAGGCTTGTACTTGAAGTCATTTCCATCATTGGCTATTCTGTAGAGAATTAATTGTCCTGTTCTAGATTGCCATGTCAAAGCAATAAAATTCCAGGTATCTGCATTGTACACTATGCTGGTGTTCAGTGTTGTTCCCCACTCAACCTGCAATAGTCCATGAATCACGCTTATTGTCAAATTTTGTCCACTCATTTGTAAGGATATTATAGCCTGCGAGATGTTACTACCAGCTATTCCAATTCTTGACCAGAAACTAATTGTAAATTCAGATATGTCTTCAGAAGTGTAGCTACTGGTAAATGACAATGTGTTTGTAGTGAGATGAAGCATAAATCCGGATGAGGTCAGATTTTGGTATCGGTTTGGATAGTAAGTGTGAATTGATGAAACACCTGTTCCATATTTTGACTTTGTCCATGATCCAATGTAATCTGTAGATAACCGAGTTTGGACAAATTCCATATTAGAACTGGAGGAATCATCCGGAGATATCAAGTCATTATACCATATGGTATCCGTATTTCCAAGTAATCCTGTAGCAGACCTTGCAGTACCAACACCTACTTTAAAACGGCATATCAATCCAATATTGGTGTCCGAGACGAGAACAGAAAAGTCCCCAGCTGTTAGGCGGATGAAGCCTGTTGTATTCCATTTTACCTCAATATTTCCTACATTTGTAATGATGGGGAATTCCAGTGTAGTTGATCCTCCGACATTGACAGCTTCCAATCCTAATGTTGATTTAAGTACACTTACAGTTTGACCACTGCTTTTTACAGAAATTTCTCCAATTTGTCTGCAATCTGTATTTTCATCGCATGGCAAAAATACAACTTGACATGACACTCCGTAAGCTGAGTATACTGTACTAGTACCGGCAGTTATTATTTTATATGATACTCCATCCAAAGTAGTGATGTATGTTCCCATTAGAAGTCCAACTGCATAAGACTGTGATGATGTTGGCTTTTGAACAACAAAATCACAATTCGCCCCATACATTCCAGATGTACATTCAGAGCAGTTAAAAGATTTATCGTTTGATTCCACCTTACTTGTCAAAGAATATGACTTCCAGTATGTAGTTGTACTCATTGTACTGCCTAGCCAATGTGGATCACATCCACAATTTCCATTTGTGTTGTTACATTCACCATGTAAATTACAAATTCCATCATTTCCCAAAGTACATGTTTGAGAACAAGATTGGCCCCAGTGAGCATCATCACAAGTACAGATGTTAGTATCTGTTTTTCCAAAAAGACACTGTTGATCACAAGATGCACCATGCCAAATGATGTAACTTTTGTATGTGTTAAGATCATTGCAGAATACCTTTGCAGGTGATTCTGATAATGATTTAGCAGCCTTGCAATACTCTGCTGTGCTCAGAAGCAGAACTTCAGCTAGATCCTTGTTTCCAGTTGTTTCCACCAAGGTTATACACTGATCGTACATAGATGAAATGTAATTTTCTAATCCTGCACATGTGTTTGGAACTGTTGGATCTGTTAATTTGCTGGATTTCAGTAGGGTGTTACATTTTGATGTGTCCACACTGGAACTGTAAGGTGCAGTGGTGGTCAGCTGAGGAAGATTTAATTCAATACCTTGAGTTAATTTTAAATCAGAAGAGGCCCACTTTGGTGGCTTGTCAATATTTACTGGAAACATGTTTTGATTTTTCATGTCCGATACAAGATATCCAGTTCCTTCACTAAATGAGTAGGAAGTAAATAAATCTGGAGTTTTGTATGAAACATCTTTTCTCCAGTTACTTGTAATAATTGAAGGATTATGCTGTCGTGTCCAAATTCTCACTTCATCAATATATCCATTGAATTGACCAATCGGTGCCAATGTTGTTACTCCATTTCCAATCTGACCAATAGTTAAAGTTCCACCATCAGCCAACACACCAAGATTCAGTGAAAGTTCTTTTACGGTTGTTTTTCCTAAATCATTCGTGACATAAGCTTCAACTTTGTTACTTGTTCTATCAATAGCAAGGCTTACTTGGTTCCATTTGTTTATTTCTAACTGTATTCCAGTTGGGTAAGCATTGTCATTTTCTATTATAGTAAGTCCTGATTTGTAGTTGACCACTGTAATAAAATCATCCCCTTTGTGGTATGTTAACATAGGTCCATTAACTTTAGTTGGTTTAACATTGAATTCTACTGTGAAACCATTAGTGGCTGGAAGTTCAAAATCATCTGCATATATTCCTGTTCCACTAAAGTTAAGGCATGCTGGTCCTGTCACAACATTTTGTCTCTTTAAAAAGGTATCAATCGCTGTGTTGTTTACTGAATTTTTGTCCAGGAAAGATTTGACTGCGCCATGAGATATGTTCTGAACACAAATTCCAGCATTGGTAGAGTTCACAACTTTATTGCAAATATCAGTCCTTGTAACTCTATTACATGTTGAGAGTTTTAGAGCCATCTCTGTGTCACATGATGTCAAGAGTCCTCCTATCGAGGCTGCTTCCGAGATCCATTTTTCATTTGGATATTTCATAGTTGCAACAAGACCATTTTCGATAGATATTACATCAAGTTCCAAGTTAATATTGGTTAGGTTAATCTTCAAGAAATTATCTTGAGGGATAGAAAGTTCAATGTCGCCAAAAGTCATTTTATCAAATACGTCAATTTTGCCTGTGCTTGTGTACACTGTAACTTTAGAATTACCAAAGCTATTTGATGCTCGGATGTAGTATATGACATTATTTGTTTCAAACATTAAATCATTCAGACAGTTGTGCTTTTTCTTAGTATCATTACACGATGACACGTGTGCATAAACAAATGTATCCTCCTCCGAGTGTCCAAAAATATTGTATACATTTTTAGTTGGAAGGTCAACCAAATGTCCATCAAATGTGACCATTTGACCATAGTTGTTAATCTGAGCAATTAAAGATGGTTGGTTTGCAGGCTGTCCAGTTGGTAAAACCACACATTCATCACCTTTCCAACCTGTTCCACAGCTATTGCAAGTAGTCCCAGTCCAGTGTCCATCACACTGACATTTTCCACTAGTATCACATGAGCCATGATTGCTGCATGGTTCTACCACTCCATTAGGACAGGTCTTATCACAGTTTGTACCCCAGTAGCCATAGTAACAGAGACACTTTCCATTAGTACCTTTATACCCAAATCCACATTTATTGCATTCTTGTGAAACCCAGAATGGTACAGTTCCATTTAAGCTACACATTTCAGTGTACACACTTCCCAAGTTTCCTCCTTGCGCTTCACAAGCCGACATAAAACTAACCATAGCCTTCATACTGTCATCAATATTGGAGGAAGAGCTTCCTATAGTGATGCATTGTTGTTTAAACCATGTTTTGCTTTGTTGTGAAATGCTACCACAACCTGATGTCACAGCTGATGAATCGAAAAACTTTTCACAGAATTCTTTCACATCCTGCTTCATTTCAACAATGTTGTTAGCACCTGGATTAATATTTTTCAGTGCGAGATCAGAAGCAATCCATTGTGGTGCCTGCCATGGGAAACTGGGCATTACCAAGTCATTACTTGAAACATCATCCGACGCAACACTTCCAAAGCCTTCAGAAAATGACCATAATGTCGATACATTGTTTAAAAATCCAGCACCTTTTACATTCAAACTTTTAGCCTGTGTTATCAAGGATGCAGGAATGGGATCTTTCCAGATTGATATTTCTTCAATTTCACCTACAAATGTTTCATTTGCTGTAAAAACATGTTTTTCTGAATTAGTTGATGGAATCCATTCAGCAAGTGACACTTTTCCACCTTCAGCAAACAGACCTGGGATAAATTTGTTAATAATCTGGTATGTCATGCTTCCATTTGATCCATAATGATAAAGATGCATTTGATTGGTGTCGCCATCCATAGTCATAACAAACTGATTCCATTCATTAACTTGTGGACTAATGGAGGTTGTTATCTTTTCCGTTCCACTCTCTAAAGTAATAGGATTAGTGTTGTAGATGGTAAAAGTGTTGTCTTTACCATATGACATTATGACTCCTCCATCTTCCATTGGTTTAAAGAACACTCCAAGACTAAATTTGCTACTGTTAAGCTTATTATTTTCTTTGTATATTAACTGCTTTGATTGTGAAGCAGTTTCATTAAATGAGAGAGCAAACCCAGCATTTTCATTCACGTCCACTCCATAAACAGTCTTTAGGGTGTTTACCATAGTTCCATTTTCTGACCGGAAGGATTTTTCAATATAAGTCGTCAATTCCACATGTGACATAGAACTGTATGTAAAGCTTGTTCCTGTACAGTTCCCCAGAATTCCAACTGCTTTAGAACAAACTGCAGTATCCATGTGTAAAGCAAAGTCTAGCCATTGTTCCTGAGCAGTAATTTTAATTTTATTTACTTCTGGTGTCTTCACAGAAAGTTCAAGTTTTGCAAAGGAATCCATTTTCAATTCAACCGATGGTGTAATTGGTGTTACAGTATTATTTATAGGAACTTTTACTGAGTTCTGATAAACAATAGGTGGAATATCTTTCTCTCCTGATGGTAGAATGACTACTGATGAATCACTCGTTGTTACAGATAAGCCTATCACACATGCTCCAAACTGACAGCTAACTTGGTAGGCTTCGACTGCTATTTTATTTTTATTTGACAATACGGTATATGTTCCTGTGAGCTCTTCTAAGCTAATCTGATATCCATTGAAACCCATGTAATTTCCTTGACTTGTAATATAAGATGTTGTCCCAAGATTACTTCCAGAATATAGCACATCACAATCAGGACCATTCATCCCTGTTGTGCATACCCCACAGCTGGAGGAGCCATTCCAGTTCCAATAACATGTACATCTACCACTGTCGTCACATTTTCCATGATTACTGCAAGGTGTAGCAGAACCTCCTGGGCATGTTTGTGAGCAGTTAGAACCAAAGTATCCATATGTACAGTTACATGTTCCACCCAATTGTTCCTCTCCATACAGACATTTCTTTTCGCAACCACTATTTTCCTTGGTTTTGATATTCAGACTGTTACAAAGTGATAAAACTGGTGAGGCTGGTAGGTTCAATGATATTTCACATACCTGTCCATAATTTAATATGACATTGTTAGCTGATGAAGGATCTGTTGTTGTACTGTAAACCTGCATGCACTCAGAGTAGAATATTTGCATGGTTGACAAAGGAATATTGCTACATTCACTAAATGTATTGTTGCTTATTTTCTTACAAATGGCATCGGCCTGCATTTTCAGAGTGGAATTTGTAAAGAAGACATCAGTTACAGATGGTGATGCATACTGCTCATAGTGGAGATCTGAGGGAACCCATCCTGGTGGCACCCATGGTTCAAGTGGCAGCTGGAACGTTTTCCCATGTAAGAAGTCTGCTGTTTGTTTTCCCTGGCCATCATCGAACAGCCATGCAGATAGTAATAAGTTCTGAATATCCAATGGATTCATTGAATAAATGTCAACTATTATATTTGGTTCAACTGGTATTTTCCAAATCAGAAAGTTGTCTATTTGGCCTTGAAGAGCAGTCGGGGATGTCATCTGTTTTCCACTTGATGGAGGTTGCCAGTGTCCAAGGGACAGCGTTCCAGGTTTATTAAAAATACCAGATGGCAGCATGACACTCCTCCTGGTAATAAATCCTGTACTGTTGAAAACGTAAATGTCAAGGTCACCAGATTTACCATAGTACATTATCACAACTTTGTTCCATTTACCAGTTTCCAAGGTCAGGTTAGTTTGGAAAGTAATATTTTCAAAGGACACTTCCAAAGATTCTGCACTCCCCACCATGAACAACTTGCTGTTGCTGAATGAAAATATAACTCCTGCATGTCCACTTACATTTGCTATCTTAACAAGGAAGTCAAATGTGATGTTTGGTCCAGCCGAGGTGTAGAGGTCAACATAAGTTGATACCACGGTTGAAAAGAAATTCAGGCTGAATCCACCTATATTTTGCAAGCGATCATCTGTAGTTGGGAAATAGATAAATTTATCACAATCAGGAACGACAAATCTGCTGAGGTCAAGTTTAGATGCTGATGTGTTTTTGCCTATAGTTACATTATTAAAAGTTAGCTGGTATCCAGTGACCTCAGAACTCGACGCCAGTTGGATGGATCCTGAATATGTACAGACACTTGGAGAATATATATTCCTGAACATCAGTTCATTCAGTTTAAGAGTTGCATTTGTTTCACTAGATCCTCCAAGCAGTCCACTTGTTAAGTACACATCTTCTGTCTTCACCTGAACTTCTAGTGTTAAAAATTGTCCTTGTTGTCTAATCAAAAGTTTTGTTCTGTCTCCAATTGTTACTCTGATGTTATCAGAGTCGAGTCTCTCAGCCTTAAAACCTTTAAAGTATAATGGACTATCCAGAGTCTGTTCTTTGGCTTGCAGATACACCTTTGGCTTGTCAGTATTCAGATTTGATGCTTTGATGGTAATTGTTGCAAAGCCATTAACAGGATCTCCAATTCTTGTGGAAATGAATGTGAAACAGGTGTAGTTTTGATGGCAACTTACTAGCTTGCCTTCTATCATGAGAACATTACTCAGGGTCAGTAGTGCATATTCAGATGGATCTCTTACGATAAAACTTAAGCCATCTAAGTTGGTCATGTGGCCAAGTAGTCCAGCAATTGCAACAGATTTAATTCCTTTTACATCATTGACAGCAATATCACATTTGGATCCAACCCAGCCTTTAGAACAGTAAGAACAATCATCTGAGCCTTGCCTATTTAATGGACAATTACACAATCCTGTTTTCCTGTCACATGATCCATATCCTGAACATGGATTGGCTGCTCCTCCAGGGCACTCACTGTTACACGATGTATTCCAATATCCATCATTGCATATGCATTCAGAGCCACCATTTTTCGAGCCAAAGTAGCATGCTGGGTCACAATAATCAGTAAACAATGCAAAGAATATCTCATTGCTAGACATTTCTGTACATAGGGATTGTGCTGGCCAGCGGTTTAAATTCAGAATGACTTGGCAATAGTCTGCATAGTTTAGGACACTATCTACAAGTTGATACTGGTCTTTAGCTGATTGACAGTCATATTTATACTTCTGTAAAATACTGGTTCCAGCTCCAGAACATGCACTGAAAGTAAAAACCAATTGAAATAAAAGAAAATTTATGGCAAGTGAGTGAACACCTTGCAAGAAGTACTTTCAAATCTAAAGACTTTTAAAGACAATATAAAAAAATTAACAAATACAACATTACATTAGGACATTTCAACTTATGCCATTAATAGCAATAATTTTCAGCCTGAATTTTTTTTTATTCAAAATAGTTTTATATTCAACCTGTTTAATTACAGTGTTTGTATCAAATTTAAAACAAAAAAATCATTCAAAGACAGAAATGGCCGGATTTCGTTAAACAGGAAGTAGGTGAGTGACAGACCTGAAATCGAATCCCACGTTATGGGAGGCTAAGGTCATGCTGCATACCAAATTTCAAGAGAATGTGATTAGTAGTTGCAGAGAAAACTGTTATGAAAATATTTTCACCCAACATTCACCATACTATAACCCGGATTTTCACTCTGTGAAATCCGGCCAAAAAAAATTAGTTTTTACCAGAAAAACTATATTTGATAGTTTTGGTTTTAATTAACAAAATATTACTTTACAATTATACTTTATTATAGTTAAAATATCTATGAGCATTGCCATGAGAATTCAATGTTTTAAATGTTTCTTTGGGAAATCTGTCTATTAAATGTTTCTTGTGGGATATCTTCGAATGATAAAAATAACAGTGTTTTAATGCTCCCCACTGAAGCACATGGTCTTTGCAAGGGCAATCAAGGGTAATTACTAACTGTTCTATGATAGACAGACTAAAGACTTAATATAATATACAGTAAAACTTCGGTAGCTCGAACTCGGATGGCTCGAACACCACCGATTTCTCGAACTGTTTTTAAAGTCCCGACATTTATTTCTATATCTGTTTGTACAAAAAACCCCGGTTTTTTCGAACACCGATTTCTCGAAAACTCGAACTCATTTATAGGTCCCTTTGATAGTAAACTCATGTAAGTCACCATCAATAACTCGAACTAAAATCATAAGCGTCAGTGCGAAGCAATTAACTTCAGTTCAAAGGACGTGGATAACAGAAGCCATAACAATTAATACAGGTATGTCAATTAAAAAAATAGATAATAATTATGTCATGACTGGTGATTAGTTTGAACAGGCTAATAAACATTAATTGTTTCTTTAATTTAAAATATGAAATGTACTCAGTGGATTATCAAATCAACGAAAATATTCCAATTAAAATCAGTTACGACTTTTGTTGACAACTGTGGTTAAATTGATATTAAAAACTAAATATTAAAGCTAAAATAATTTATGAAAAATGTGTCGGCAATTAATATTGTGGAAATTATTTACTTAATTTAACTGGGATAGATATACCGAGTACAAACGTTTTTTTTGCGCAATAAGGGAAGTAAATAGTAAGCGATGTAGAAATTTCACATTTCATAAACTATTACACCTAAAATTACTTTATTCGAGTCAAAATTCATGAAATAAACAGCTACATACATTCAAAACGAATTTTAGTTCCCAAAAACAACCATACCGCGTGTAGGAAAATTAAGAAGCAAAATCGGTCACGGTACGGAACAGATACATTTCCGGAGGTTGTCCAACTTCGGTGGCTCGAACAACCGATAACTCAAACTATTTTTGGCGACCCCAGCGAGTTCGAGTTATCGAAGTTCTACTGTATTAAACATTTCCCTGGGAACTGAAAATTTCTTTTGGCTATCTAGAAATTAACTGTAAAAGGAATTAAATGTTTCTTTTGACAGTCTATAAATTAACTGTAATATTCAATGCAAACATTTTCCAGGTAAACATTCAGTACAGCAACTTCTTAAGAAACATACAACATAAAGATTCCCAACTTGAACATGTATGGAAGTTGGTACCATATATAGATTGTTGTATATAAGACAGCTGCAGATCTTCAACACTAGACTACCTTATTAATGAGCTGCCACTGAAAATAGTAGAACAAATGCTGTTGACATTGACAACCACTACAATCTGACGCTTTCTTCTTAATATTCCTGGTAGTGGTACGGTTGGTGGTCCCAAGACAAATGGTACAGGAGCTCCAGACTGCGCAGACAAAGCTCCAGGGAAAGGTGGCAATGGAGCTCTTAAGAAATCTGATGAAAGTGTGTCAGTTGAAGTACCATCTGAATATAAACAAGTTCTTAATGAAATTCACTTTAGCTGAGACACAAGCATAATTAAGTTTAAACAAAATATTTTGAGTAATCTTTCATTTATACAAATTAATTATTTTGCTGAAAGTAATGATGTAAGAAAATTAGGCAAGTTTGACTGATTGTTCAAAGGAATGGTTGACTCTGTATATAAATACCTAAGTTTCAAATAAAAGTTTTATATCTACATTGGCAGCCATCTTTGATCAAATAATAAAACAGTGATCAAATTCCATGATCTTCCTGGCTTTCATGACCCTATGAACCTTGCGTGCATGCTATGCTTTATTACATACCTCTAAAAATCTGAAGTACCTTCGAAATATACATGTACATGTATTTGTTTATACAGTTTACAAAAATATTTAATGTACACCTCATTTGATTTACTTGTTTTCAATACATTGTTAAAAATATATATTTGATGCAGTAATTACCTGATTTCATATCATCAAAATTGAACAGTTTTACTAAGTCAGTATCTGTTGTGCTGTATATCTTGTTACAGTGTGTCTCTATTTCAAGGGGTACAAAATATCTATACAAAATAACAAAACAAATGATCAACTTATATAGAACATTAACATTATTTAGACTAAAGACTTTCAACAGCTGTTTTTATGTGAGGAACTTCATTTCATATCTTGTACTATGATGCTTAAAATCCTTATTATAAAACTAAGAGAAACTTTTTAAAATGAATTATTTTCTTATAATGCAAATCTTCCTTTCCTTCTAATATATCAACAAAATTTGAAGTAAGTGTACTTGATGACTTTTGTTTATAATTGGAAGAATGGTTAAGGTAGTTTGCCATCTACTATTGACTGTGTGCATGTCAACACCAAGGCTGTGGTTCAAGCTTTATGGTTGGTAGGATGTGCTGTACACCAACTTTTGACAGGAATTTCCAGTTTTCCTGTCACAGGTCAGGTTTTCACCAGGTATTCTGGCTTTCTCTCCCAATAAGAACTAGAGGCCATGATATAGTAGCTGAAGTGGCATAAAACCGAAAGTAAAAACAATGGTTCAAGAAGTAATACTAGACTGAGTGTTCTTTTAATTCTACAAGCAAAACTTCAAAGCACGAATTGTTCACTAATGTTTAAAAATAAATATTTGATTTGTCTATTTGATTACAGCTGAATTAAGGATCTAATTGAAGTATTGTTTACATCTAACAATCCCCATGGAAAATCAAAGGCTTTCACTTTGTTTTGTAAATTACTGAATTTGAATATGAACTATTCAGATTAATACCTTTTCCAAATCCTGAGTACATCTATACAGCCTGTAAACTTTTCTCCACTAGGTTGAGTTCCTGATCCATCAGGGGCAGGTAACCATTTTCCAAGGGCCAAGTTTCCTACTCCAGTGAATGGAGGAGTATTGTAGACTGGTAATGTTAAATACTCCCTCTTTGAGTTTCCATTGCAGTCATCTACATACACACACAAGGAGTCAATGCCATCAAATACCAATGATATTTGTGTATAGGTGTTTTCTACCAATTTTAAGTTAGTCTGGTGTTCAAAATCACCATATGTTATTTTGACAAAGCCATAATAATTTCTGATGGTGAAAGTTTTTATGTATGTGTATGATAAAATTGTTCCAAAGCATTTTGCTGTTGAACAAGTTTTGACAAAGAATTCTATGGTGACTGGATCATTATTTTGTGTCTTAAAGATGTCAGATTTTTCTGATATCATTGTTCCACCCTCAAAGCATGCAGCGTTGCCTGGTCCAAGACCATTAACAGCAGTCAGATCTATGCCATCTTTAACAACTAGACTTTCAACATCAGGTATCATATTACCAGCAGTTGGAGTAATTATCGGACTTCTTGTGCTATTTAGGTTGCACGGCACATTGGTTACTATTCCAGTACAACCAGAGCAGCGACCACATGTTCCACTAGTTGGTGGAGAACTGCAGCAGTAACGGGACGACATTTCAACTTTAACAAGTGAGATGTATGTCTTGAGACTGAGGTGGCGTCTGATGGTCAAGGTAAAACCAAGATTCAGGACTTTAATTTGAAATTCCATATCATTTGTTCTAATGACAGACATGGCACATCCACCACTGTCCAGTGGCAAAATTTCCTCTTTGCTTGTAATGGTATGTTTGTTACCATTGATGTAGAATGCATCATTAGCAGAAGTATATATATATCTAGTTGTTTCTATTTTTAGAGAAACGGTATCTATGCAGGCAGTCATCTCTGTTCCAAACATGCAGGATACTTGTCCAACCTAAACACATAAAAATCTATTCTGTAAATACAATTCACATCTACTTAATACAATCCTAGACAAATATGCAATATATGTATGTTTTACTATCTCAATCTGTTTACAAATGAACTAAATTAACATCCACAAAATTCAAAAATCAAAATATTTTTGAAAGTAGTGGCAAACATCTAAAGAATCAAACTAAACTAAACATCTATCAATATTGCAATTGATAAATATACTTACCTCCAAATGGAAGTTGTTGGTGTCAAACATCACATATGTCCCAGTTCTGTATGTAGATAAACCAAAACCAGTAAAGTTGGTATACTGTCCTCTCATCTCTGCTAAACAGGCCATAGGTGAATTAGGAGGTATGTCTGGTATTCTTACTTCACAGTTCACTCCTGAATACCCACTTGTACATCTACTGCAGTCATAAGCCCCTTGCCAATTCACATAGCAACTACAGGAACCATCTTGCTGACTGCAAACTCCATGGCCACTACAAGGATTTGCAAATCCTCCAATACATTCATCTTTGCACATTGGTCCCCAGAATCCAGGGAAACAGTCACAACCCTTCTTGTCAGGATTATAAGTTCCTTTAATGCACTGTTGGTTACACTGACCACCATTCCAAACAGGGAAGTTTCTTGAGGGGAAGCTATTGCACATAGCTTGTACAGGTGGTGTTGGCGGCTTTACAACTGATTGACATGCTGATCCAAAAGCAAGCATACTGTCCATGCTGAAATCTGGGTTTTTAGTAGCTTTCACATCACTTTCACATGCCATCTGATAAAATGATTTTGATTGTGATAGACTAGCACATGCACTTAATTCAGGACTTGTAAATAACCTCTTGCAAATTTCTGCAACAGCAGTATCTATGTCTCCAAACTTAGAAAAGTCCATTGCAATAGAAGGTTTACTCATACTCCTGTATGGTGGATTGATAGGGACCCAGCTGCTTCCAGTAGGAGATATACTCATCTGTTGTTTCTGCACAAAATCAGAAACTGTGGTTCCTTGCCCTTGTGGAAAATTCCAACCTAAAGATAGACCTGGTTGTGGACTAGTAATAGCAGTCTGAGAATGTAGCATTAACTCAGAAGGAGACAGAGTCTTATTCCACACCAACATTCTATCAATATCTCCAATGAATGCTCCACTTGGTGGAGGACTGGCATCTTGAAGTGGTGTCTGCCATTGTCCAGCAACTAAACTTCCATTTACAGGCATCATGTTTTTTCCAATATTAACTATTGCCGAATCCATAACTCCATTATCGTGTACATAATTTAACTGCATGTTTCCTGTACCATTGTTGTAAGACATCACAAGGCTTGTCCACTGGTCAGTCTTGACTGCAATACCAGTTGGATAGGACAAATTATTGACTTGAACATTAAATTTGCCATTATCAATTGTAACACCTACAGTTTTATTTAAGCTGTAGGACATTACTGTTCCTCCATCTTTGTTTGAATCTAGCTGATGAATATTCATCATCATTTCTACTGTCATATTTGGTCCTACAAATTGCTCATTCAATGGCTTTGTTGATAACCAGCTGTTATTAAGAGATATACCAACAGAGGTTCCTATTACTGGTGTCGTAGAAGGTTTATTCACACTCATGTATGGTGGATTGGTAGGGACCCAGCTGCTTCCAGTAGGTGTTATACTCATCTGTTGCTTCTGCACAAAATCAGGAATTATGGTTCCTTGTCCTTGTGGAAAATTCCAACCTAAAGATAGACCTGGTTGAGGACTAGTAATAGCAGTCTGAGAATGTAGTATTAACTCATCGGCAGACACAGTCTTATTCCACACCAACATTCTATCAATATCTCCAATGAATGCTCCACTTGGTGGTGGACTGGCACCTTGAAGTGGTGTCTGCCATTGTCCAGCAACTAAACTTCCATTTACAGGCATCATGTTTTTTCCAATATTAACTGTTGCTGAATCCACAACTCCATTATCGTGTACATAATTTAACTGCATGTTTCCTGTACCATTGTTGTAAGACATCGCAAGGCTTGTCCACTGGTCAGTCTTGACTGCAATACCAGTTGGATAGGACAAATTATTGACTTGAACATTAAATTTACCATTATCAATTGTAACACCTACAGTTTTATTTAAGCTGTAGGACATTACTGTACCTCCATCTTTGTTTGAATCTAGCTGATGAATATTCATCATCATTTCTACTGTCATATCTGGTCCTACAAATCTCGCATCCAAAGGCTTTGTTGATACAGCACTGTTATTTAGAAATACACCAACAGAGGTTCCCTTTTGTGTTGCTGTAGAAGAGATTTCCATGTATGGTGGATTGGTAGGGACCCAGCTGCTTCCAGTAGGTGTTAAACTCATCTGTTGTTTCTGCACAAAATCAGGAATTATGGTTCCTTGTCCTTGTGGAAAATTCCAACCTAAAGATAGACCTGGTTGAGGACTAGTAATAGCAGTCTGAGAATGTAGCATTAACTCATCGGCAGACACAGTCTTATTCCACACCAACATTCTATCAATATCTCCAATGAATGCTCCACTTGGTGGTGGACTGGCACCTTGAAGTGGTGTCTGCCATTGTCCAGCAACTAAACTTCCATTTACAGGCATCATGTTTTTTCCAATATTAACTATTGCCGAATCCATAACTCCATTATCGTGTACATAATTTAACTGCATGTTTCCTGTACCATTGTTGTAAGACATCGCAAGGCTTGTCCACTGGTTAGTCTTGACTGCAATACCAGTTGGATAGGACAAATTATTGACTTGAACACTAAATTTCCCATCATCAATTGTAACACCTACAGTTTTATTTAAGCTGTAGGACATTACTGTTCCTCCATCTTTGTTTGAATCTAGCTGATGAATATTCATCATCATTTCTACTGTCATATTTGGTCCTACAAATCTCGCATCCAAAGGCTTTGTTGATACCGCACTGTTATTTAGAAATACACCAACAGAGGTTCCTTTTTCTGTTGCCGTAGAAGTCATTTCCATGTATGGTGGATTGGTAGCTACCCAGCTGCTTCCAGTAGGTGATATACTCATCTGTTGTTTCTGCACAAAATCAGGAACTGTGGTTCCTTGCCCTTGTGTAAAATTCCAACCTAAAGATAGACCTGGTTGTGGACTAGTAATAGCAGTCTGAGAATGTAGCATTAACTCATTGGGAGACACAGTCTTATTCCACACCAACATTCTATCAATATCTCCAATGAATGCTCCACTTGGTGGTGGACTGGCACCTTGAAGTGGTGTCTGCCATTGTCCAGCAACTAAACTTCCATTTACAGGCATCATGTTTTTTCCAATATTAACTGTTGCTGAATCCACAACTCCATTATCGTGTACATAATTTAACTGCATGTTTCCTGTACCATTGTTATAAGACATCGCAAGACTTGTCCACTGGTTAGTCTTGACTGCAATACCAGTTGGATAGGACAAATTATTGACTTGAATACTAAATTTCCCATCATCAATTGTAACACCTACAGTTTTATTTAAGCTGTAGGACATTACTGTACCTCCATCTTTGTTTGAATCTAGCTGATGAATATTCATCGTCATTTCTACTGTCATATTTGGTCCTACAAATCTCTCATCCAATGGCTTTGTTGCTACCCAGCTGTTATCAAGAAATACACCAACAGAGGTTGTTGTGTTAGGACTAGATGTATGGAAAGTACTATTTTCAAATGTCTTGTTGAATGAGCTGAGATAACTATCGATAGCACTAGTTGGAAGGGAATTGGAAGTTGATGCCTTAGCTAGCCCTTGCTTCTCAATTTGACACTGATAGTCTGTAGGCTGACAAGAACCTGTCTTTGGTACACAAGATCCCAGTATTCCAACAGAATTGGCACATGTGGTGGATGGTCCAGACATTTCCACATTCATATAATCATTCATAGTTGTTACAATCACTGAAAAACCATTTGAGGAATGTTGTACTTTATAAACATCAGTATCTAATGGTGTTACAGAGTAGCCATTGGAAAGATTAAAAGCTCCTGCAGACTTGTATTCCTGTCCATTGATGTAGACTGTCCCATCATTTACAGGACTAAAGGTGACCACATCATTTGAGGTCGTAAAGGCAACCGCTGTTACTGATGTGTCAAAGTTTGCAGTTTGTCCTGTTTGAACTTGGATGTCTATATTCAATGCGGGGTTGTTGTATGCAGTAAAAATTCCGTGATTTTCAAAGGTAAATCCTGCACCATCAAGAGTAGTTGTATGACCATTTCCAGATATTCCTCCAAAGAAAGTTGATTGGCTAGACAGTTTTGGCTGTACTGACACTGAACAATCCTGGCCAAACCAATCTTGAGCACATGTTGCACAGTTAGGTTGAGCCCAGTTGAACTGACAACTACAGCTTCCAGTTGAATTATCGCAAAGCCCATGGTTGTTACAAGAATTCAATGGACCCAGTGGGCAAACATTACTACATGAAGGTCCCCAATATCCAATGTCACATATACAAGAAGAACTACCAACTGAACTGTAATGGTCACATGGAATAGAACAATCTGATCCAACATATCCTGGGAATGGTGTACTGAATTGGTTACAAAGAGATTGAGCTGGCCATGTGTCTGACCACCCAGATTGAACAGACAAATCAGCCATACTGGTTACCACTGGCAGAGCAGCATCTAAGTTATTAGCTCCTGCTGCATCACTGACACATGCTGCTACATAAAAGTCTAAAAGTCCTCCAGAAGGCCCAGATTGTTGTCCAAGAGGAGAATTGGAAATAAGAGAACTACACTTATCAACAGCTTTCATTTGGTCAGAGATGTCTGGGAATGAGTTAAAAGCTGGTATAGTTGGTGGTTTAAATGGTACAGTAGAAACCATTGATTGGAGTGGTTGATGTAATACTCCATAATCAATAACATCTAAATTTATATTATTCATCTCATCTTTTATTTGCGTAAGATTTGGTTCGTCAAATTTCCAGTAGCTGACGAGGTCAGCAGTTGCAACAGGATTAGAGGTATCAACTGGATTTAGTTTAATTTTATTAACAGCCTGTAAATCCAATGCTTTGTCATATATTTTAAATTCATCCATTTCACCTACGTAATACATGTCATAAGGTTTAAGAACTGTGGTTGCAGGAGGATTAACAGGATGACCAAGTCCAATGTATCCATTGTTATCAAAGGCTTTGGTGTCAACAAAAGGGAATGTTTTCTCTTCAACTGTACCATCTGGTCTAGTGACATAGGTAGTCAATTCTGAAGGAGCGCTTTGATACGATAAGGTGACTTCCTGCCATTCCCCTTGTTTTACTTCTATTCCTGTGTCATAGACTCTGTTGCCTATCTTATGTTGTATTGTTCCATTAATAAATGTTGTAAATTCAGAGTTTGTGTCATATGAAACCAACACTCCACCATCAATTTTTTCTGGTTTGAATTGGAAATCTAATGAAAAATCTTTATCATTACTTATAACATTTTCGAGGAATGGTGTGTTTATAATGGAGTTGTTGAAGAATAAACTGTTTCCTGCAGTTGCTACATTTCTAGTTTCTCCATAGTCATTATTGTCATAAAGGGCATCAAATAAGCTGTCTTTTACTGGTACCCTAAACTTTGAAGGATCAACAACTAGTGATGTATCTTTTGGATCACACGACCCAATCAGAGAGTCTTGTGAATTGCACATGCTTGGATCTGTTGTTACTTGTACGTTCAGTTGTTCATCAGATGTTCTGACAGATATTTCAAAGTATTTTCCTGATGTTGGTGTAACTGTATATTCTGTATCTGATGTATGTTGTATAATTAGATCATTAGTGATTACTTTTGTTTCCTCACCAAAATTGAAAGGTTTATCATTTATCAAAATAACGCTATCTTGACCATTTATATAACTAGATCTTATAATAACACTGCTATTTCCGTAGTCCACAGCCACACCTGTTGGACAAACAGATTTATCATCATAGCAGTAAGTATTGTGAAGCTGAACATTTGGCGTTTGAGTCGGATCATCAGACTGCATTAATGAGAATTCTCCTGGCTGTTTGAAACTGAAGAAACCATCATTGAATGTTTTAATGTTTCCTTGACCAAAGACAGAAGCTGTGTAGGTAATTTCAGGTTCTGGTGGTGACGTTGGAGTTGCTGCTGTTGTACTTGGTCCTGGTGTAGTTACTATTCTAGAAGACATGCCAATGGCTGTTGTACCAGTCGCACTTGTCACTCCTTTGGTTGTTGTACCAGTCACACTTGTCACTCCTGTGGCTGTTGTACCAGTGGCACTTGTCACTCCTGTGGCTGTTGTACCAGCTGCACTTGTCACTCCTGTGGCTGTTGTACCAGTAGCACTTGTAACTCCTGTGGCTGTTGTACCAGTAGCAGTTGTCACTCCTGTGGCACCACTGCTGGTAGCTATGATGGTAGATGTCCTAGTTGTTGATTTAATAGTTATTACAGGCATTATCATGTCACAATTCGGTCCTGTCCATTTATCTATACAAGTAGCACAATTTGTTCTGTTATCAAATGTTGGATAGCAATAGCATTTACCGTCCTCTTTTTTGCAATATCCTTTACTATTACAGGGATCAATTAGTCCACCTTCACATATCTGATCACAAATTGCTCCCCAGTATCCTTCAAAACATGTACATACACCATTGGAAGGGGTCCCAAATTTACACTTGTATTCACAAACGTCACGATAGTAGGATGTTGTCGTGTCGTTGCAAAGATCGCCTAATGGATCAACAGGAGGGTTGATGGTGGTAACGCAATATTCAGCGAAGGAAGATATACTGTTGGTAAATGCTTGTAGATCAGATTTAAACATAATGTCCTCTACACAAGAGTCATAGTAGAAGTTGCGAACCCCTTGTCCAAGTCCAGAACAAGTATCAGAAAGGTGAGTATCAAACAGAAGCGACTGACATTTGACTTTTGCCTCGGACATCAACTGTTCATTAATGGGAACTTGTGGAACACTGCCATCTACAATCATATCGGACTGTGTCCAAACAACACCTTGATCAGGTAAAGTAATTTTGTTTCCACTCACTAAATCAACTGCCGTTGAGCCAGATCCCTCGGAGAAAACCCATGATGAGGTTAATTCAGTAAATTCAGTTGATACCATATTTGTGGATGTGTATAGAACCTCATACACATCTAATGACTTGTTCCAAGTTTTGAATTCTCCTATTTCTCCTATAAATGGTTCAAAATGCATTGGAACACCACTGTCTGTCCATGATCCCATTTTTAGTATGCCTCCAGGTTCCAGTGCATTTGATTGAACTGTTACTTCTTTGATAGTCTGGATTCCCTTGTCATCAGTCACATACACTTTCAAGTTATTTGTTTCATCGGAGAATGCCACAGAGACAGTGTACCAATTATTCAATTCCGGAGTATAACCAATGTCAATATTCTCATCGCCCCATAAAACATGAATTGAACCATCAAGATACACACTGACCGAAGAATCTTTCCAGTACCCTGCTATTAGTCCTTCATTTTCCTTAGGTTTGAATTTAATTTGTATTGTTGCACTTCCATCGCTGCCAAAGACATCATTCAGTTGGGAAGAAGACGAACCAGAACCATTGTAGGCAAGGACGAAGCTGCCACCAGTTGGTATTCTAGGCTCTTTGATACCATCAACAATGTATTCAAAAGCTGTTGCAACATTGCTGTCAATCTTCCAGTTACTGCTAAAACCTCCATTTATTACATCTTTTGATATGTCATTAAGAGGTACAACAGCTCCACCAGCTATAACAAAATCATCATTGACATTGTTATCACAGTTTCCACATAACCCTTTAATACCTGTACTGCACACGGATGTCTTGAATGCTGCATATAATTCCAACATAGAGCTACCATGCTTGATAGTGATCACATTGCCTTGAAAGGTCACGGTAATAGATGTTAGGCTGCTTTTTTGAATAACTATATTTGTTGGTAAAATAACGGAGGATGTAAGATTGACTAATGTCTTATTATAGTAAAATTGGGTATTTCCATCTTCTGCCAGTGGTGATACAACAGTAAAGTTTTGAGATTTGGCTTGGATCCAGATTTGTTTTAGGCATAAAGCTTGATTTTGACCACAAGGTAATTGTCTGATATAGACTGACAAAACTGTGTTACTTAAAAACACGAATTCTCCTGATTCTCCCAGCTGATAGCTCTGCCCGTCGAACATTGTAAAGTGAGCTTGTCCAAAGAGTGAACATGTATACACTGTTGAAGATGCTGGAATAGTTGCCAAGGCCACATCACAATCCACACCATACCATCCAGATCCACAGTTACTACAGTCAGCTCCAGCAAAGTTAGCAAGACATTCACATGTTCCATCACTGGTTGAACAGATACCTCCACCACAGGGCAGACCACGGGAGAACGGACATACATTTTCACAGCTTGTTCCCCAAAATCCTTCATTACAAACACAAGTACTACCAACAAGGGTACCAGAGACACATAATGCTCCACACGAGTCTCCAGTCCAACCTGGGAAAGGTCTAGATTGGAAATTGTTACATAATTCTCTAGCTGGCCAGTTTGGATCATCCCTAGAGATTCCACATTGATCTGCTAATGCCAAAATGACTTCCATTGTGGAGTCTACATTTTTGGAGATTATACCTTCAAAAACACAATCTTTGTAGTAATATTCTTGTAGTTGGGGTCCTCTTGAGGAACAGGCAACATTAAACTTTTCGGAAAAGATGGTTTTATTGCAAAAATTGGCAAGAACTGGGTCTACAGTGTCTGGGTGAGTAAATACATCATACACAGTTGTATCTGGTGTTGAAGCAACATAATCAACAAGTGTTCTTTGAGGTGTCAGCCAAGGGGAATTGGACATTGTTATTTCAAGACCTCCAACAGAATCAATTAAAGTTGAACCTGATCCCGAGTTAAAATTCCAGTTATTTGATAAGTCTGGTTCTGTTCCTGATAAAACACTGAACGAATTATCCCTGATTTCATTTACTGTGCGGTCATCTTTCCAGATTCTTAAATCATCAAATTCTCCAACAAAATTCCAGTTCAAACCTTCTCCACCTGCATCCGGATAATTCCATTGTCCTACCATCAATGTTCCGCCTGGTTGTATTGGAGCTGGTTGATCATTGGTTATAAATAAAACTTCAGTACTCATCTGTCGATTTTCCCTGACAAGGTAGGCACTTAGTACCGGTAATGTAGTATCATTATTCCAGACTAATGCCAAGTTGTACCAAGTATCCTTGTCTACCAGCAGTGAATTAAACTGTAGGACTTCCCCTTTCATGTTGAGTGATACTTTTCCATCACAAACAAGGGCAGAAAACACATCTTGGTCTACTTTGTATGACCAGACAGTTTGACATTCTGTGGATGGTTCTGTTTGTTTAAACTTCAATTCAATTGTGGATTCAACCTCTGTGAAAGATTGGAGAGTTTCTGTCACCATGTTTGATCGATTTGTTGACAAACCATATCCACCTGCATTAGAAACAGGCAATATGGTACTGAACATGGAAGTTTGAGGTGAAGTAAAAGACGTGGCAAAACTGTCTTGGATTGATTTAACATTCAGATTAGCACCTGACAAGATTTCTCCTGATGCTGTTTTGAAGTCGTCTGTGTAATTACCATTACAGCTGCTCATCATTCCAACACTTTTGTCACAGAGATTTGGATTAGCTGCAATAGAAAGATCAATGTGGTCTTCAAAGGGGAATATGTCGATGGAAACATCATTACCAGCTTTGACCTGATACTGATAAGATGATACTTGTACAATATGTACATCACCACTAATAGTGACTCCATCGCCAACCACCACTGGCTGACCATCCAAATATGTTGTTACTGTGTTATCCATCACTGAAACGACAGCTGTATGGCCTCCAACTGTTACCCCTACTGACTGTGTGGCCACAGTATTGTACAGTTCTGAATTTGGCACTTGAAGTATGTTGACTGAGACAGGCGTTCCTGATGATAACTGGGTTGACATGACTGTCTGTTCACCAGGAACATAGTTATTGTATATAGATCCATCAAATGTTACAAAATGTCCACTATCAAAGACCTTGGCTTGGTACATGCCATCCACCATGTTGGTTCCTGTGGTATAAACCATAGAACAATCAGTACCAAATCTTCCAGCTTCACAGGGCTGACAATTGGTTCCAGGCATCGCTCCATCATAACATGTACATATTCCTGTAGCAGTATTACATTCACCATTACCATAACAAGGATTTATGGCTCCACCTGGACACTCAAACTGACATTCTGACCCAAAATAGCCTTTCAAGCACTTACAATAACCAGTTTCTTTTGTTACATTGTCCTAAAAGAGAAAATATTACTTAAACATCATATTAATATATACCATCAATATACAAGTACATGTAACGTGATGACTTTTCTGTCATAACATGTGCCCTGGTGGCCGATTGGTTTTTAAGGTAGGCTGTTGATTACCAGCATGTCAACATATAGCAGGATGTAGTAGAACCTTTATTAACAAGGATTGCTTCAACTCTCCCTACCCCATTACAAACAGAATAATTACATAGCTAGAAATACAAATTCTCTATATTCTTCACAGCTGCAACAACTGAAAAATTGTTGCATTTTTCTTTAGTTTAATTACTTTTAATGACTTATTACTGTAGTTTGATAATTTTAGTGTGCTTTCTCTTGTCACTCACAAACAGGAAAAGTCTAAAGTAAAGGTAGTTTGTTAAAGGGAATATATCTCTATTTGTTCTCTTACTACTGTTCTTTTAATTGTTTTATCTGGAAGAGAAATGAATTTTTATGGGGATAATTTCAAATCAGATAAAAGAAGTTGTACAGAACTAATAGTAATCAAAGCCATGTCCAAAAACCAGTATATCTTTTCTGAAGGTTAGATATAGGCAAAACATACCAGCTGAGGTTGAGATCTGCACAAGTTGGATGGCTGACGAATCACAGAAGCCTGACTGTACTGGTTGGAATATGTTGATACTACTTTCCATAATACTGCAGAGGTACCAGTAAACCTGTTAAAGTGACACAAATGTTCAGCAGTCACTTCTTACTTTTCAAATAACTACAATAACATGTAACAAATATGTTGTTAGCAAAACTAATAACTGAAACATTAACACAGACATTCCCATAAACTCACAGAATAGTCATTTTTATTGTGCCCTGTGGATGTATGTGCATCATGCTACCACTAGGGTATTTAATATTAAATTTGGAGATTTTCCTACCTGACAGATACAGCATACTGTATGTTTCCAGGTCTAAATTGTGTGGGAGGGGAGACCTTTGTCATACTTCCAGTTAAGTAATTTTCTCCCACAGCTGTGATGTAAACATTATGTCCATTAGAATTGTTGTAACCAAACCAAGCAGTATAAGCCCCATCTGAATCAGCCATGTAACATCTGAATATCACCTGAATGGGCTCAGTTTCTCCTGTACCATCATTGATGTCAGCATAGTCTCCCTGCTTATCTTTGCAAGGTATAGTACAGTGACCAGGACCAACAAAATCTGAAGAAAAAATTGGACATATTTTTAATGCATAAAATAGTAATACAGTGGTACAACTAAAAGAACATATTACCTTTTTTTTGAAACCACTAAAATATATTCTCTTCAATGAGGGTGGTTTTTGCACAGACCAGATCCCAATCAACTACAACATACATGTAAACAAATTATACAAGATAAAAAAAATGAAATGCACTTAACTTTCTACTCATAAAATTTCAATAGGAATGACAAATTATATTACCTGGGTCACATTCTGTGCAAAATGGCAATCCCCATCCATGTACACAAGCATCACAAGCACTTCCTGCCCAATGTCCATTTATATCATCAGTGAAACATCTACATACATCTCCTCCTATAAATATGATATAAATATGAATAAACTATATGGTCTTATATGTTAAAAAAAAAACAAAAACATGGTTCATTACTTACTTAAGTCAAATAAAACTTGTGTAGTTGTTTCAAAGAGGGTCTTTCAAAATTACTGTCAATAAAAAGAGTTAGACAAGTTTTTTGCTTCTGTTTTCAGCATCAGTGAAGACGGTGCTTTATCAAACCTGCTGTAGCAACCACCTTTATATAAGGACTACTTGCCTATAATAACACTTCTCTTCCTAATGCATTTCTTGTTAAATGAACCTTTCTAAAAATACCACCTGTCCAGTGTCCGTATTTAACAGGTTACTTAATACAGGTTACATGTGTCTCTATTTATGTATTGTTAGTAAATATACCATTATTTTTTTTACTAAGAATCAGACAATAACATTACTTTTGAAAAATCCATTTAAGGATTAACTACAAAAAATATTTTCTCCATCGAGGGATACCAAAACAAAATTTCTGTTTTGCACATTGTAAAACATTTTCTCATATTAAATGTACATAACAGAAATTTTTTATCCCGTGATGCAGAAATTTTTTTTTTTAGGTAATAAAATTTAATTTGTGTAATTTACTAAAAAAAAAAAATCAACACACAAATTGTAAGGTATTCATTACAACAAAGGGGGCGTGTCTCCATGACAATAATTTTTTTCTTCCATCCTCTAACAGAAAATATTTTCTAGCCAATCAAAAGTCAGTGTTCTTGTACAATTTATTTATATAATGGTATAATGAAGTAACATTTAACTTTATGTTTGGTCCTGTCAGTTAACAAAATTCTACTTAAGGTTGCTACTAAAAAACAAAAACAAACAAATATCTTTTTAAACATCACCAACCATATTCTGTGGCATAGCCATGAAGGCATAGGACACTACACGTTGTATTGTAGCCAATGTATCCATCTTCACAGCGTTCACAACTACGACCAGTAAAATGTGTAATACATGAGTCACATGCTAGTCCTTTAAATCCATGATCACATACGCAAACAGGAGCTACATTTCCTTTCAGTAAGCTGCATTTACCTTAAAAAAATATACTTTTTAATGTAGATATCTCAAGATGAAACTGCAGATGTTTGGTTTTTTTTCAATATTAAGGCAAACAAAGTAGTTGAGCAGCTTGTTGAAAATTGACTATTTATGAAATTTTTTCAGATAATTTTAAAAATTACTGATGTACCTATTTATAAATACATATACATTTTCTCCAACAATATTTTCTTATTGTAATTTTTTTTACACTTGACCTGGCTTTTATCAGTTTATCTATTTACATCTAGTTTTAACATTTCAGTCAATGATAAGAAAACAATGAAAACACCCTTTTAAGTTTAATTAATGGGTTACCATTTTCAAAACACAATGGACTTGACCTGTATTTTATTGGTCTAAAACTAGTTTTAAGATTTCAAATCAATTTTGAAGTTATAGACCTCTGTCTTTATAAACAAAAGCCAACAAAACCATTATTTTGCAAATAATTAAAAGGCAGAGGTAAAAAATGACCATGCTTGATATATCAAATTCCAACAGGTCAGCTGTTTTCTTTCATCTGACCTGTGCACATTCCGCCAGTTTTGTTTTGTATTATGATATTATAAACGATTTACAACTTCTTTTTGAGAGTTTGCATATGACAAAGATTCAGGCTTATCATTTTAAACAGTCTTATTCCCAGGGAATGTAAAAAACAATTTTTTTGGGGGTAGAGAATCTCAATGTGATTGAGGAGATTAAATTGGTCCACTTGATTAAGTGATTTTTAACAGTGAACAAATATTTTTATACTTTTTATATTACAATGGATAAAAAAAAGCATAAATCAATAAATGTATACCTAGGAGATAACTGTATGATGTTTATAACTGTATTATTGAACATGAGTGGATGTCAATTGCTTATTTGATGGATGCAAACTAAGTAGTGACATGTAAGCGGCTCCAGTAAACTGATATTTTAAATAATCAAATCATCCATTGATGCAAGCAAATCTTGAAATACATTACAAATATCTTTTTCCTACTGCACTGGTAATAAATAAAACAATTATGGACTGCAACGAGACATCATTAATGTATAGCAAATAACATCTATGCATGTGTTTACATCCAACAACATCAATACTGGGATTAACGCCTTGCAATAATTTACCTTGTCCAATCGATGCTACATTAAAATAAACATTCTTACCATTTCCACTACATTTGGGTGTTCCTGGACATATGAACTCTGAGCAGTCATCACCGGTAAATCCTCCGTTACAAACACAAACAGAGTCATTTCCACTTCTTATACATAATCCATAACCATTGCAATCAGGTTCACCTGAGGAACATTATAAACAACCATAACAGATAAAATGTAATGAGTTATATATAAATATTCTGCAACAGGATGAAGTCAGTCAGTGTGTATAACATTTAAAATCGATGAGAAAAGTGTTAGATTTAACATGGCATGAACAAAACCTATCTTAAGTATGCTTCTGAATTGTTATAGTCTGAGAAGTCCATGTTCTTGTTTGTTTGAATAGGATTTAACACTACTTCCAACAATTTTTCAGCTATATTGTCCCATCCAGTTTTTCTTGGGGGAGGAAGCTGGAGTACCCATTGAAAACACCCAACTTACAGTAGAAAAACTAGCAATTCAGATTAGATCAGACCTGCAGTTAGACTTGAACATGCAAAATAAGTGTTCACAGGCACATGATGAAGAGTAGTTGACTAACCAACTTAACCACTAAACCACTAAGGCCCCAAGTCAATGTGGCCGATCTCCTTATAATGTGTTTGGTGTGACCTAGGACCCAATCAAAGATTCAGAGGCTCTATTTATTGTGTCAGTGATGGTCCACAACATGTTAAACTATTATTATTAAAATAATCATCAAAGCTTAGAGAATCCTTTCATCGTAAAAATTATTGGTGTAATTTGGAATTTGACATTAAAGTGTATAAAGTGTTCCGTCATAAATAATTTACAAACCATTACCTGGGCAGTCTATTTTTTCACAATTTGCTCCAGCATATCCTGCATCACAAACACATGAATTGTTGATACACTGCCCAACATTAGAACACATGGTCTGACATCCGGAGTCGGAATAACAGGAATCACATACACAGGTTGTAGAAAAAGGTGGACTTTCCACTCCATGTACACATGGGTATTCACAGGCTGGTCCCATGGTTTTGTTACAATGTACACATCTAGGTGGGAAGTAATTAGCTACATCACATGTTCCTGAAACAAAATTAGAAGTTTAGCTGTAATTTGCTAAATTAATATATATCAAAATGTTAAGTTTTCAAATAAACATTGTTTGTTGCTTAAAGCTGTACAATTAAATATACAAACAATACCAGGTAAATATTTCATTTTGCCTAACTCCTAGGTGACATGATAAAGTAAATCACTGAAATGTTGCATTATAAACTGCAGTACATGTTGAACTTATAATCAGAGTCAAGATAGTAATATGATATTAAATGGCTTCATTGACTGATTGGTGTTTGTGCACCCAGAACAAACAAAAACAAACCTAGTCCATTGCAGTCGGGGTCACCAGGGCAGTCAGCTCTTTGACAGCCATCACCTTTCCACCATTGCTTACAATCACATGTTTGGTCAGTTAGGGTACAAATACCTCTGCCAGCACAGAAGCCTAACTCTGGATGATCTGGATCACCAGGACATCCTCTTGTTGTACAATCAGTTCCTAAATGAAACAACATAAATGATACAAATAATAAAATTTAGTATTATGGGTGACAATTGTTGTTCAAATTGCAAAATGTGGATTTTTTTATTCAGTTGTAACATACTTGTATCTCTTGATTTGATATACACAAATTTTTATTAGTTTATATCATTATTGGACAGTAATTTGTTACAGAAATTGATGCAGCATATTTTTAACTGACAGCAGAAATTAGATATAGTCCTGGATCCTGTGTATAATTTTTAATGCCAACTTAAGTTTTACTTGTTGATATAAAATAAATAAATTACTCATTAACCTAACCAAAGGATTTCTTATTTTGCCTATTAAAAATCTTTCAAATTGATCAAAATTTGAAGAATCTTTTTAATAAGGAATAATGACATTTAATATCCAGTTAACAATACTTCTGCTACATTTTGCGCAGACAACCTGTTAATGAACAATTATTGTATAACAAGTGTGGACACAGAAAAACGTCTGGCCTGCATTCAGCATCAGTAACGAAAATAAATCTCGTCATAAGCATTACGTAAATAGCATTAAATATCAGCAGCTGCCTGTATACCAAATATTGTCACCATACCATGCATAGTTACAGAGGAACTGCCGTAACCCAAAAACTTTAACATAATCGCTGGACCCTGAAATTGAGGTCAAGGTCAGGTGACACCTACCAGATAGTCATGTACTAGTCATCAGCAACCTATATACCAAATATTGTCATCCTACCATGCGTGGTTACAGAGGAACTGTCGTAACCCAAAAACTTTAACGTAGTTGCTGGACCGTGAAATTGAGGTCAAGGTCAGGTGACACCTACCAGACAGTCATGTACTAGTCATCAGCAACCTATATACCAAATATTGTCATCCTACCATGCGTGGTAACAGAGTAACTGCCGTAACCCAAAAACTTAAACGTAGTCACTGGACCGTGAAATTGAGGTCAAGGTCAGGTGACACCTACCAGACAGTCATGTACTAGTCATCAACAACCTTTATACCAAATATTGTCATCCTACCATGCGTGGTTACAGAGGAACTGTCGTAACCCAAAAACTTTAACGTAGTCGCTGGACCGTGAAATTGAGGTCAAGGTCAGGTGACACCTACCAGACAGTCATGTACTAGTCATCAGCAACCTATACACCAAATATCGTCATCCTACCATGCGTAGTTACAGAGGAACTGTCGTAACCCAAAAACTTTAACGTAGTCGCTGGACCGTGAAATTGAGGTCAAGGTCAGGTGACACCTACAAGACAGTCATGTACTAGTCATCAGCAACCTATACACCAAATATTGTCATCCTACCATGCGTAGTTACAGAGGAACAGTCGTAACCCAAAAACTTTTACATAGTCGCTGGACCGTGAAATTGATTTTGTTTGTTTGATGGTGTTTAACGCCACTTTCAGCAATTTTTCAGCTATATCATGGCATCCAGTTTTTATTGGGGGAGGAAGCCGGAGTACCCGGAGAAAACCCCCGACCTGAGGTAGGAAAACTGGCAATCCTTGTCAATTAAGATTGGAGTCGAGTACACCCTGCCTGCAGTGAGAATCAAACCCGCAATCACAGTGTTGACAGACCACGTGATCAATAGTAGACGAACTACCTTGACCACTCGGCCACCGAGGCCCCTCCGTGAAATTGAGGTCAAGGTCAGGTGACAGGTGACTGACTGGCAAGTACTCATCATAAGCTACCTCTGGACCAAATTTGATGGACCTAGGGCTTCGGCTTACAAATATATGAAGCAAGATGTCAAGTGTTTACGCCGCTGCTGGATTCCCATACATGTCTCGCCTCCAGCGACTTTCGTGGCAGGCGAGACAAAAACCAATGGGTAACCCTGATAGTCTGACACCCCATTCGTCCAACACTTAAATAGTCCAACTCCACTTTTTTGGTTGTCTTGAACAGATATATTTTTTTCAAGCCATGACTGAAGTTTGTTGATTGTAGCTATGCCAAAATAACAACGGATTTAATGTTGACTCCAATTGAAGTACTTTGTTTTCTCAGATCTAGGTCAAAGGAAGATGACATTGTCAACATAATGAACTATCTGATTGACGGCTGATGAATATAAATAACGTTGCCCAACTCTCGTTGTAATTGTAATTGTAAAATGAATGGCAATACACGGTTTATAATGGCAATATTTAAAAGACTTGTCTGAAACTGATGAACATATCAACAATATGCATTTTAAGGTCCTTTACAAAGTTAATATTGTTTTATTCCATTCAGAAGTAACTAGATATCAGTGAGATGGTACCCAACTCTGTGGGCCCCGCTGACCTTGAGGTTAAGGTCAAAGGTCATCAACCATGGTATGTGACACATTGCCTTGATATTATCTACCCACATACCAAATATCAAAAGCCTACCTCAAAAGATAAAAAAGTTACAGCCCGGACACGATTAGTTTCGGATGGACGGACGGCAGCACAGACGGATGGACAGACTGATCCATATAGGGAGTCCGCCACAAAGTGACGGGTCCCTAATAAAATTACCCCCATTGCAGGACTTAATTTAATATAGAACCATATGAGGAAAAAATTCATACACCTTCTTTTCAAAAAGTGCAAAACTGATTTCAAGCCACATTTATGTTAATTTTTGTTTGATGCTTTTGTTCTTATTGCAGAACTTGATATACATAAAAACCCATGGCAGAAGACACAAAAAATCAATACACATTGTATGTGCCCTTCGACAAATTAATAATTAATGTCAATCCAGAAACAGAAAGTGGTCACTAACACAGGACTTCAACAGGTAATAAAACAGGTTGAAGGATTCTCTGTTTAAGTAAATACTAAATTACAATAAAAGCTGGCATCTCAAAAGCAAGATCTTTACAAATTATTTTATATAGTCGTAGCAGAAAAAAAGTTTACTACCTCTGTTATTAAACACTTCAAAGCTCCCCAAATTGACACAGTGACAGCACAAGTTTGGTTCAGATCTAACATTGGATTGTGTAAGGGTGTCAAACTTATGGGGTGTTGGACTACTGGGGTGTCAGACAAATGGGGTGTCGGACTAATGAGATGTTGGACTAATGTGGTGGTTCAATATCAGGGCAATCCCAAACAAACATAGTAGGGTGGGCAAATGCAATCTTATAACCCATTACTTTTGAATCTCTTCTCATGAGTTTGCTGTTTGGGATCTCTTCAGTTTTACATCCCAAACTGAGATGGGGTTGTGAATTTGTACATCCCACAAAAATAACAGATCCCTCTATTTGAAAGGGTTGTACCCAGGAAGCATGAGGACAGAATGAAGTTATCTATGAAGAATGTAAAATATTACCAACTTTAAAGATTTTACCTTTCTTTATCTCATAGAAATTGAAATGTGAAGGAAGATTAATTGGACAAGACAAGTTAGTATTCTCTTCCACTAAGTCTGCATAATGAAGAAAAAAAAGAAATTTTAGAATGACTAAAAACTTACCCCACCATCCTATATCACATGTACAGGTACCATTGGAACATCCTCCATGATCACCACATAGTATGTCACATGCTGTTCCAGAATAACAAGGGTCACAAAGACAGGAGTAATCTGCCTGTGGGGTTCCATGGATACATGGCTTAGTACATGAAACCCCAGTCCAACCTACATTACAGATACATTTGGGTATAGCATAATCTGTACTACAAGTACCATTGCCATTACAGTCAGGGTCACCAGGGCAATCTGGTACACTACAAGTTCTGGTTGAGTATCCAGTGTCACATCGACAGGTATGTGTTATAGGGATGCACTGACCGTGACCACTACATGACTTGCCAACTCCAGGGCACAAGTAATCTTCACATTTTTCTCCCCAATAAGAATCGTTACAAACACATTTGTCATTTACACAACTTCCATGACTGTTGCACACAATATCACAAGAATCTCCCGAGTTGCAGACACTTTCACAAACACAGATTCCGCTGTCCATTGGTCGTTGGACTCCAGTGCATGGGATGTTACAAGACTCTCCCATCCATCCTTTTTGACAGTTAGTACACTTGGGTCTAGCCAAAGAAGTATTACAAGTTCCTCTGTTATTACAATCATCAAGGCAGTTTGCCTGCTCACAACCCACTCCTTTCCAGCCATCAAAACATGTACAAGTACCATCGGCAGCATTACATTTTCCATTTCCACTACAATCTGTCCCATAACCAGGGCATCCAGGCAACTGACAATAGTCTCCCCTTCCTCCATTGAATCCACAGTCACATTTACCTGCTGATGTACAGTTTCCTGTCCCAGAACAGAGTTCTTTGCAGTAGAAGTCAGAGTAACAAGGATCACAGTCACATGACTGCCCATTATAGGATCCATGTTCACATCTGTATTCACAAGCAGCACCAAAATATGTTGCATTGCAGCTACACTGTGGTTCACCATTTATAACTTCACAACGGCCTGCACCATTGCAATCTTGAGGACAATAAGCTATTTGGCAACCGATTCCCTTCCAACCTTGCCTACAAAGACATTCTCCAGTAAAACTGTTGCAGTCCCCATGACCAGAACAATCTATATTATACCCAGGACATCCTTTGGTCTGACAAAATTCTCCTCTGTATCCATCAAATCCACAGTCACAGGTTCCATTGATACACAAACCTTTTCCTGAACAAAGTGAGCTGCAATCAACACCATAATAGCATGGGTCACATGAACACATCCAAACACCATCTAATGATCTAATAGGAAAACCATGAATACATCTGTATTCACAGCCATCGCCCATGTACGGGAATGCACAATCAAAACATCGAGGATCTCCTTCTTCAGGTGGTTCCTTACATGTGGCATTGACTCCACTGCAGTCTGGACTTCCAGGACAGTCAGGAATCTGGCAAGCTACTCCATACCAAGAAGGATCGCAGTCACATTGTCCAGTAGCTTCGTTGCAGGTTCCGTGCCCCTCACAAGGATTTGGCCAGCCAGGACAACTGGGTTTATCACACTTATCTCCTGTGTATTTGTCAAAGTAGTCACATTTACAATTTCCATCGCTGTCACATGACCCATGGTTGGAACACTCTAAGTGACAATGAACTCCTGTAATACAGACCTGATCGCAGACACAAGTATCACTATTACTGGTACCATTAATACAAGCTGTCTGACAGGAATCTCCAAACCAATGTTGAGAACACTTACACACTCCACCTATACTACAATTGCCATGATCTGGCCCTAAAAAAATTGAAAAAGTTAAATTTACTATTTCTATTTATTCTGCAATAACCCTATTAAAGTAGCCAAATGCACTGACCTTATATTTTGTTTTGTCATACAGTCAATGGCTGTATGTGGTCTCCTAGGATTTTATCCATATAGGCAAAAGGAAACTACATCCCATATATCTTAACTCTGGCGTCAAACTTATCTGATGATAATGAATACTTTGAATGATGAAAATATGTGCACGGTCAATGCTTTCATACATCAAAGAATGCTTCAATTCATATAATTACATTTTATATCAATAAATGGGGGAATGTGACAAAATTTAAGTAAATGTTCATTTTTGGTTCCATAAATAACTACACAGCAGTGTAATGTTGTTGATGTTGCCATGGTGCACTGGTTTTTATGTTTCATTAAGAATTGAAAGATCACATGTTATGACCATGTTACCAAACCTGACCAATGAAAATGACGATTTCAGTAAAATACATAAATAATGTAATTATTTGTATTTGAATTCTAAAATTTAAATGAATTTTCATGGTAATTGTTGACTTTAACTAATGCACAATTCAGGTAAACTGTTACTTCGTTGAACTGATATTAATACATGAAGGCAATTTTTGCCCATTACTTGAAATTACTTGTACAGAGTCCTGATTTGTGGTTAAATTTTTAAGTTATTTCAAAATATACAGGAAATAGAAATTATGTACCATGTAGACTGCACGATACAAATATTAATATAAAAAATCTATTCAAAATTTGTTGTTAGTATTATGCTATTAGCTTTTGCTCTGTATGTACACAACATTTTATATACATTTACCCATCTATTTGAACAAATACAAGTTAAACCTGAAGCATAAAAAACATACTTTAACTATCAAAACCAATAATAGCTATTAGTATTTTTGCAAAACCTTAATGATTCCATTTTTTTACTATAGTGAAAAACATACCTCCACATTCAGGTGTTCCAGGACAAGTGGGTGTGTTACAATCATCTCCTCTCCAGCCTGGGTAACAGGTACATTGACCAAGTGCACTGTTACAACTTCCTTGTTGATTACAAGCTCCATCTTTACCAGGACACCCAGTCTCTTGACACAATACACCGACCCAGCTGTTACCTGAGAACAAAATATTACTAGCAATTTAACAGATTAACATGGAAGACTTTTTTCACTCTCCATTTTCAATATCCTTTTTATTGGAGTCTTAAATAAGATATGTAACTAATTTTAAGTCTTCTATAAAGGAAGTCAAAAAAGAGTAGACACATTGTAGCTTCTATACAAGGTTTCTGTCCCTACCCAATACTCCATCCTATTACATTGGCAGTCTAAATTTTCAACATTTTGTTCCATCCTTTTACCTGAATTGATTTATTTAAGAAATAATCCATTGGGGCACGAATATGTACGGATTTTACCAGGCATTTGCCCCTTAATATGCCATATATTGTAGGCATAATGGGCCAACCTATGAAAAAATCAGTATATATTTGTTTCCCCTATGAATTACTTGGATTCAACAACAAAACCGATGAGTTGTAGGACTTGTTGGCCATTTAGGACACAATGTTTATTGTGACGTTGTTAAAATATGTGAAAAATCTTACTATGATGTCATCATAAAGAGTGTTGAGTGTTAACAATGTAGATTAGGAGTATATACTCATGTTACCACTGGTTTGAACTCGAAGCATTTTAGGCAAGTCATATTAAAATATATGTCTACTTTTTCTCATCCCGAAACACTGCCCCGAGGACATTAAGTCATCAAAAATCTTTATATCATTACTTCACCTGTATTCACAACAGGCATACTGCATAAAAACATTAGCACAAAAAAACAATACAAAGATTAATTCATAATCTAATCAAATTCATGATTGTTGACTCCAGCAGAATATATTTTTATATCTATTATAATTTTTTTTAAGGCCTGTGTATACCAGAAGTTATATAAAATCAAATACACATTACAGAACTAAAATAAAAACCAAAGTACCTGGTTCAGTTGTGAAACAGTCACATGTTCCATTGACACAGACACCATTTCCAGAACATTCCAGTTCACATCCAGCTCCGGTATAACAGGGATCACAGTTACAGAAACTCTTGTCTGCACTGACATATCCATGAACACATGGCTTACTACAGTCATCTGTAAACCATCCCTTTAGACAGAGACAAAAAAGTCTATTGTGTTGTAAGGAAATGTACAAAAATTTTTTCTAAACAAGTAATTAAAAACTTTGGAATTTTTTTAATAACAAAGTTATCATATGTTATACATCCTTAACAAGATCAGTAACCATATAAAATCAACAAACTCCTCTGCCAATAGCAATATGTGTCCACTATGGACACTTAAGTGGTTAGAGTAGCTAGACAAATTATTTAATGTTTCATGACAACAGTTTTATTAAAAAAAGTATTAAAATATTTATAAATAATAAATTTAAATGATCAACACTGGTTGTATAAAAAACCCTTATCCACTAAAATTAACTTAACAAATATTATATATGAGTATGGATTTTTTAGTTGGAATTTGGTTGTAGCTACACGGAATTTGCAATTATATCAAGTTAGTTGGGGAAAAACTGGAGTATCAGGTGAGGAGTTAGAAGTTTTTATTTACCATGAGTCACATGAATAGCTTCAATTTAAATGTCCAGCTTTTACTGATGAAGAGCTTAAAATAAAACATTGAAGCAATTTTCTAAACAGCTGTTATCTGTATTTAGAATTGATTGATCAATAGGTAGAAAATACCTGACAGGTCATTGTATTTTGACTATTACTATCATATTCTTTTATTTACAAATGATGACATACTTTTAAGTAAAAAAAAAACACCCCAAATATTAACATTTGTATTTAATTTTATACATACCGGCTTGCAATCACACTCTGGTAAAACTCTGTTAGTTCCATTACAGAACCCATTGCCCATACAGCCACCTGGGCAATCAGGGATGTGACAGGCATCACCTGTCCAACCTGAAAAAAAATGAAACACATTTTATCATTAAATAAAAGAAGATTATGCCTATGCCCCAGCCCTGAGGAAATTAAATTAATAGAAATTACAACTGAATTTGTGTTTAGTGGTCTCTAATAACATTTCTGAATTTTAAGGGATTTATTATATACTTCATTAAATATATTGCTATTACAGAGTATTCATTTTTTTTAATTTTAAAAATTAAAATAATATTAAAAAATAGTATTAATCATACTATAATACTAAAGGATCTAACCTGGAACACAGGTACATTGATGGTTTGCAGTGTTGCAAGATCCATGTAAATTGCAGTCTTCTGTATCACCTGGACAGGCTGGAACTTCGCACTTTGATCCTCTCCATCCAACATTACACATACAGGCATTGATCATTTTGATACATTTACCATTGCCACTGCATTCACTGTTGCATCCAATCCCAGCAAAGCATGGATGACAGTTACATATTCCACTATTAGCAGGTGTCTGACTGCCATTTACACAAGGATCATCACAGGCTGGACCCATCCACCCTGATATACAGTTCAAACATATGGGAGGGTCATGAGTAGCATCACATGTTCCTCTATTATTACAATCAGGACTTCCTGGACAGTCAGCATATTCACAGCCATCACCTCCCCACCCAGGGAAACAATCACAGACATGGGTAACTGTTTTACATAGACCATGATCAGTACAGTCGACTCCTATACCAGGACAACCTGGAACATCACAAAGCTCCCCTCTCCATCCGACATTACATACACACTTATTATTTAGGATTTTGCCATTATCAGAACATTCCGAGTCACAATTGACACCAGTCCAACCTGGGTTACATGTACAGTTGTCACTGTACTGAGGAAATACTATTCCGTTTACACATGGTTCCTCACAGGCATGGCCAAACCATTTCCAGTTACACCTGAAATACAACAAATTATAACAATTATGTACATACTAAGTTATTAAAATTCAGTCTGTATTGCTTTTATTTACGTATTTTACATTTTGGACGGTTATCATAAGATATACCACAATATTAGTATCCATATATGATTCTCTTAGCTCATTTGAGTGGAATATTTCAATTGCATAGGAATCCCTTTGTATGATATGATTTCACTTTTGATTTAATGAAAATTCTGTTTTGGATTTATTGGATAATTTATCATCTCAATTCTGAATTTGTTCAACAGTGAGTAACGTGTTTTTGTTCCCAACATGATAATGCTACATCTATGTGTACATACTTGCATACAGGGAATTCTACAGTGTCATCACAAAAACCATGGTCATTGCAGTCAGGGGTACCAGCACAGTCAGCATACTCACAGCCTATACCAGTCCATCCAGGTTTACACGTGCAAGTATGGGTAGCACTTTCACAACCTCCTACAATGATGTAGCAGAAACATAGTAAGCCTAAAATATCCTGTAATTTATCAATAAGTTTGCATTCACAAAAGAAAAGGTTGACTGCCAATATACAGTACCTATAATCACTGCCTATACTGAATAAGAAATTACAAATCGTTTACCTTAGTACTAAGTAATAGTCTTCCTATGTTAGAAAACAAAAAAAGTAAATATGGTAATCTTCATTCTGCGATTACAATAATCAAGTAATATGTTAAAAGATTTAAATGAAACAATGATTTGTTATTTTAGGGACAGTACAAGAATTGATGATAACTGAAGTATTTTTAAATCATCTTTTTTCTTTGACACTCCAGATGCTTTGTACAAATTCAGAGGAAAAATATACAAAAGAATTAAATGGATGATAGATTTTTTGTTTATACCTGTGCATAATGCATATAGTGAGAGGAACAACAGAATTTTGAAATATTTGGCCAAAGTATTTAAATTCAATAAAATTGGTAAATGGAAATCTTATTATACAACAGCTTAAATAACCATATAAACTGTTTGTTTTAAAAACAGCAATATTTGAAGAATTGTTTATTGGCAATGCTACCTGTGCACTTGTATCATGGTTGGAAAATTTATACATATCTAACTATAGTAATAATGGACAAAATGATATGATTTTATGGAAACTTATATTCTGAACATTTTTTAACATAGAAGTCTGATCTTTAATTACCTCTGCCTGAGCAATCCAACTTGAACAGACCAGGACATCCAGGAATGTCACAGAGATCTCCTTTCCATCCAGTCACATAATCACATTCACAAGCTCCACTTTTAATCTTTCCATGTTCAGAACATTCTGAGTTGCAACCCACACCGGCAAAACCAGGATCACACAAACAGTTTCCAGAATTCATTGGTGTTTGAGTACCATTGACACATGGGTCAGCACAGGCAGTTCCCATCCAACCTGCAGTACAATTCTGACATAGGGGTGGATTGAAACTCCATTCATCACAAACACCACGATTATTACAGTTGGGATCCCCGGGGCAGTCTGCTATATGACAAGCCACACCCATCCAACCTGCAAAACAGCTACAGGTACGATCTTCACTGTTACAATCACCATGTCCACTACATTCCATGTCTGTCTTTGGATGTCGTGGACAGCCTGGTACTTCACAATACGTGCCACTCCATCCAACAAAAGGGTCACAGTAGCAATTACCTCTGCTATCACATACACCATTTCCAGAGCATTCAATGTCACATCCTGACCCATGGTAGCATACTTTCTCACAGACACAAATGTTTGAGTCATTAGGTAAACCATGCACACATGGATCTCCACAAGCAGGTCCTGCAAAGCCAACATAACAGTTGGTACACTGTGGTGGGTCAGATGTTGTGTTACAGTAGCCATGGCCAAAACAATTAGGATCACCAGGACAGTCAGGTGAGCCACAGTCAGCCCCTAAAATAAAATACAGTATACTTCCATAAGTAATTAAAGTTCTAACAATGTATAGAACAATACAGATTAACTTAATTTATTTAATAAATTTTAAAATCTCTTTTTAATTAGAAAATTGTCTTTTTAAATGTCTCATGCAAAATATTATATAATATATAAAAAATGTTAGCAAATTACAAACACCTATCAAGCAGATTTCTCAAGCATCAGAAATATAATGCTGATACCAGATATTTATACAAGTTAAACCCAACAATGTTAGAATTAGATTTTTAAATCTGTCAAATTTTTGCTAACCAGAAGGATTTGTCCTCTGACAAACCATTGAGACACTCTGGTACCCATTTATATGTACTATATCTAGTGCTCAAGGCCACTTTACTAATCCACTATATAAACAGACAGACATAGTACATGGGTACAGTAGTCCCCCTCTCGAGCGTCCCCTCGTTTGAACGACCACCCCTTTGTCCCAACCACTTTCCTCTTGCATTAACTCATTTCTGTACAAATTTACCTCTTTTAGAGGACCACCCCTTTAACGCGACCAGCGACCGCCCTATAGCTATAAAAACCATGTTTTCCCCCCTCATGAATGACCACATTATCGATTTGTATACGTTTATGTTTACTACAAATGACACCGGAAGTTCAACTTCAAGTTTGGGAAATCGACCGGAAATTCATCATTGATTTTTACCAGATGAAAGATTTTGAATAAAATACCTATTGTTTATTATTTGTATTAATAAAATTATAAAAGAATGTGTGTTGGTTGTTTATTTGTGGTTTTTATATCGAGTATTGAATTAAAAAATGTTTATGTCCCAATATCTTCACGTGACATGTACATCATTTGCATACGATAGTAAACAAAATTTGGACGATGCCATTTTGATTTTAATCTTGGCCTTGTGACCCAATAATGTTACATGAACTGTCTTTATGTCTTTTCAGTAAAGAAAATGTGTTTGATTTCCATAAATTATTTTTATAATTTAATTTTGATCAAGTGAAAGAAAGCGTTAATCGTCCAAATATAGATTAAAAATAGGGTTGAGATAATTTACATACCGAGCTATTTTTAGATTTAGTAGTCCGAACTGTTTACATTTATTACACGTTTATCATTTTGAAAATGTGTTTGCTGAGAATTAAAAATTCAATTAGGCAGATAAAATTTGCAATTAATAATTTAGTTAGCTTTGTGCAGTGAATTTCGAGATTTGTACGCAAATTAAACATTTTTAAAGCACGTGTCTCCAGAATATTCTGAATCATAGAATGGTCTGAATGAAGGTTTCACTGTGACATGACACAAAGTGGGTTAGAACTACACATTGTATGCATGATATTGGGAAAGAAAAACAGTTTTATGAAGACCAATATAAATGAAACTTTATTGATAATCAGCGGACAGATAAATCTTAAGTATGATAACACATGTACCTACAAAGAAAACAAATGTTAATAAACATAATATCTGTGAAATGTGGTAAAAATTAGTTACAAAGATATCACCCTGGACACAACAAGATAAAAACAAGTTGCTGATTATAATAATAATACATGTACACGTAATTACAATCTAATCATAGCTAATTCCATTTGAGAGACCATCCCTTTTGTAAGACCACTTTTCAGTTGCAAATAGGGTGGTCTTTCAAGAGGGGGACTACTGTAATAACATAACGATGGAATTTTTATAACCAGTAGCATAGCTATGTCAGTGTTGGGTGTAATCTATGTATATACAAACAAGAATGCTAAAAGTAAAAAAATCAATACAATCTTACTGGCTAGATTATACAGACCTGTCCATCCTGGATTACAGATACAGGTACCAATGCCAGCCATACAAAGTCCATGGCCTGAGCAGGAATCTGAATTTATTGAAGGACACCCTGGTCTTGTACATTTGTCTCCTTGCCAACTATTGATACAGCTACAATTTCCAAGCACACATGTTCCATGACCATTGCAAGTGGAATCACAGAATTCTCCAAGATGGCAGTCATCACAGGTACATTGCTCTCCAACACATTGACCTTGACCTCCACACATTATGGAGCAACGAGCACCATGGTAACAAGGATCACAAATACATGTCCCAATAGCTGTGCACTTGCCATGACCAGAACATGTTGTACTATCTTGACACTGACTATCACAGCGATGTCCCACATATCCTGCATTACAAACACAAGTACCATCTTGACCACAGGTTCCATGACCTGAACAAGTTATTTCTGCTGTACAATTGTACTGGCAATCAATTCCAACATATCCTGATGCGCATTGACAGGTTCCCATGCTGAAGGTTCCACGATTACTACAAAGATTACCTGATGACTCACATAATGATCCTACCCCACCATTACCATAGCTACCAATGCCACCAGCAACAACTCTCTGTTTTAATAGAACTTTTTGTGTGTAGTTATGGCTGTAAGTTCTTATTCTGCCTCCTCCTCCACCACCCCCATAGCGATTGCAGCAACAACTAGAATAGTAACAAGATGTACAGCCATATGAACCATCCCCACCATTGGCAGATATTTTACCCCATCCTTCAATTATCTCACTGTCTAACCAAACAGACCCACCACTACCACCACCGCCACCTAAACTACCAGGAGTTCCATCCATTGTTATTATTCCTTCCAAGTACATGGCATTTCTAGTGATAACTTTAAGAGCAGAGCCTCCGAATCCACCTTCACTATATGTCATAGAACCACTTCCTCCTCCACTGCCAGCTGTGAATGGTAAACAACTCTGGTCATAAGCAGAAGAACTTCCAGGGCAATATACAGGTGTACCACAGTTTGAGTACCAGGGATCATGGTTATACCCTTGGCCTCCATATCCTGCATGTGCAGCTCCACCACCTGCTGCACATGAACTTCCAACTCCAGGACCATTTCTTGGTAGATATCCAAGTCGTGCTCCAGAAACAGTACTAGCTTTTTCAATATCAAATATACCTCCAATCACAGTCCCTGAAGGACTCACCTCAAACAACCCTGTATATTCCACATGAACAAAGTCAGCAACCAGGTATATGCCTGCCTCTGTTGTATAGTCGCTATCATTTAGCGCCAATTTACCACCCTTTAAAACTGTAACAGATGTTAACTGATATGCGCCATCAATGACCTGACCCATGTTACCCATGAGGCTTCCATCGTTTGCCAATCGAGATGTTCCTCTTGTGTAAAGATGATCTAAACCAACCATTGTACCATGTATGGTCATTGTCTGCTCAATAAACACAGTGGGAGGGAATATTATAGTAGATCCTTTCATTCCATAAAGATTGGTTCCAATGCTGTCTTTAAGTCTAGATGAATCAATCTGTACTGTGATTCCATCTTCAACCATAAGCAGGCCAGTTCCACCTTGAATATGGTCAATGTATGTTGTTTTCTGCATATAAAGAGTTTTTTCTTATAAATATCACAACATAAATCTTTCACCATAATTTAAATAACTATTTGGATTTAAAACATGACCAGTTTCACAAATTAGGATTTACAGAAAAAGTTCATTTGTGATTCAGTATATTTTATGTGTAAAAAACCAAAACTGATAATACAACATAAATATCAACAATTGAATAACATTAAAAATAATATGTCTAGCATATAAAACAAATAAAAACCCCTAAAATAAATTGCCCTTTATTGGCTTTAACTCCTTAGAACTGTAACTTTTTCATAAAAAGTCAATGTTCTTAAATATAAGCATAATCAAGAAAATTTTTTCATATAATATATATTATCATATCTTACAGTAGTTAGCACTGCACATGCTTGATTGTCCAGATGTATGTTATTCAGATCAGTGATGTCAATCTTAGTGCGGTAATCACAGCTGTTCACTGTACCCCTGTTCAAGTTGTCTATCCAAAGCTCTTTCCAAATATCATTACCTACATTTGTCTGTACAAATACTGTACCAGGGCCGCCAGGATAAACAGCACTGCCACCTGTAGCCACCAGTTTACCATTGAACAACATGTATTCAGATAGATATATAGATATTCTACCTCCCGAGCCTCCACCATTAGCTACAAAAAAGGTGAAAATAGTAATGATGACAGGTACATATAAGGCTTTCGGCTAAATGCATACAGAACATTTATAGGATTATCTACCGGCCATTTCCCTCAAAGGTCAGGAATGTTACCTCGGAAGTAAGTAATCTCCATTTTGAACTATTTTCAGTCATTAGCAATGAATCTATTACATCACGACTTCCTTGGTGACATTTCAGTTTATTCATTTGATTGGTTTGTCAGTTAGGGTAGCTCATTGTTACTGATGATGTCAGATTGTAAACAAATACTTATTTATCAAAATGTGGTCTTGAAAGAATTTTTTGCAGTGTAAGCCAGTTTAAGTTTTAAAAAAATACAATGATCCATCGGATTTTTTAGTTTTGCTACAGTATGATCTGTATAGTTAAATAATGAAAAGGTAATCTATTCCTCGTACTAAAATTATGTTGCTGTGTCAACAGGCAAACCGTATCACAATTTGACAGATTTCTGTGCATATCAATATACTTAACTCAGTGATCCCATTGACAGTACATGTATGAACATTTAGGCTGGCTCCTCTAATAAAAATTGGATGCCATAATTTTGTTTAAAAATAAAGATGTGTTTCTTTCCATGTTTATTTATTTGTCAGAATATAAACCATGCTTATTTATTTGTCAGAATACAAACCCTAAAATTCTGCTGTAAAGTCATTGTTGATGAGATTGATAATATTTACTTAGTACTTATGGGTTGTAAAATATTAAAGTCCCATTCATTCCAAATGATGCATATTAAGACATTGGAAATATTCTGAATTTCATTTAGCGTTGTTTATATATCATGAAATATAATAGATATTTTAAACAGTATCCATGATTTTTCAAATCATTATATAACAAATAAATGTATCATTAGTTTTCACAAGTGGACTTGACCAAACAAATTTCTTTTGGCTTAGTGATATATATAGAAGAACTGTTTATCTGTTAGGTAGCAGTCAGGATATGCACTAAATTGACCCAATATAGTCAATACAAATTGTCAATTTTACATTTCCAACAGCTAATAATTGGGCAATAATGACAAATTCCTATCTTACATTGGCTTCAATTGAAAATTAAGGCAAAAGTAAAACCCCAATAGTTGCTAGTTGTACTCTTTCGCTCTGTAATATTGGGAAGTTAATACTTTTAAGAAGTGAGGAAAGTTCTTTTCTTGAAACAGGTTTAACACTAACACACAAAATTATTTAGAGAAGTTGCATATTATCTTTGCTGTAGGGGGAAAGATTCCTTCCTGGCAAAGAATATATTCACCCTGTAAAAACTGTGACAATCAACACAAAATTGATTTTATGCTTCCACTCAACACTACAGATTTAATTATTCCAGTCAACATATTTCTGCTAAATAGATTAGATCATTTTAACAGTTTGATTCTTGGCTTCTGAAAGGTAAGATCCCCAAAGTAGGGTCTATTGTTTTCAATTCTTCATTGTCACTTAAGATAAAGGTAGCCTAGCTCATACTTTTGTTTGATATGCCTCTTACTTTATACACTTCTACATGATAACAGCATAAATAATGGTAATAAAACTTGATAAAAAAGAAAGATTACTCTACTGTTTCATTCTATATACATGTATGTGGTTATTGTTTTTATTTAGTTTAACTGTCTTCAAGATTTGAAACATCCAATGGATACAGAAAAGTATTGAAAACTACATACAGGTCTCGCTGTATATATATATATATATATAAAATTTTTTGACAAGAAACACCGTCATTTGTATCATTGCATAATCTTCTAGACTTGTATATATATATATATATATATATATAAATATTTTTTTTATACCATAATATTGAGTAACTATTGTCCCAGTAGTTGCTGCCCCACCATTGGCTGTTACAGCACCATATCCTTTAAGACTCCATGTTGTTAACATGACACTACCTCCACTGCCTCCTCCAGAGGTAAACCCAGTAATTCCATCCTTTCCATTCACACTAATAGTGCCATCTAAACGGAATTCCTGAAATTTAAGATACTTCAAGGTAAGTTTCTCCTTCAACAACAAGGAATGTTAAATCTCTCAGTAGAGACAGAGAAAAGGATTTCTGCCCACCTATCCCTCCACATTCTTTTAAAGTGATTTTACTATATAATGAAATTTTCATGGCCCTTTATTCTCTACTTACAAAAAAAAAAAAAAAAAAAAAATTCAAGTATGGTATTTGCTAAAGAACAAGCAAAGACTTAAAATATCAAAAAAGATAAAAACCATCTTTTATGAACTATTTGGGGAAAATGTTAATAACTTACATCCCCAACATTTATTGTCAAATGACTACCACCAGCTCCACCACTAGAACCACCACCACCACTACCAGGCTCTGTAGCAGACATAACTGATCCATACTGGGCACCTACTGATGTGGTATAGTAGCTTCTTCCTCCTAAAATAGCAATAGTAAAGTCAAAATTTTTCTAACTTAATTTAATTAAATGGTTGAATATGCAAAGAAATCGAATATCTGTATGGATCACTTTGTAAATAATTGTTTGTCTGTTTTACATATGTTCTTCAGCAAAAACTAAATCATATCCCTCTATAATTGTGTAGGCTTAAGCATTTGATATGAAAATACAACGGAAAATGCTGTCTTAGGATTCTACAGATAAAATAGAAAAATTTAAATCTGAGCCGATATCAGTATTAGAAATATGTATGTAATAAAATTTCAAGCAAAAGTGAAATAAGAAAAAAATGTATACCTGCACTGCCATGGCCAGCACCAGACGAATCCACAGTAGATCGGATTCCTGCACCTGGTCCATTCTCAGCTGTATAACCATGTCCTTCTCCATTTATTTTACCACCCTTTTCAACATTCATATAAGTAGCATTTAATATCACATAAAGTGTGTTAGCTTCAATTAAGCCACCATTCTTCACAGTGATATTTCCAGCAGTAATTGTGGGAACAAATGGATCAAAGGTAATTGTAATGTTTCCCAGGTTTTTCACATCTAATGTTCCAACAGACACTACTCCTGGTTTCCCAGTATCTACTGGTTTATCTTTATACCACATAGTCAAGGATTTTAATTGACTTGTGTGGGCCTGTTCAGAAATTGTTAATCCTGCATTACGCTCTATATAAAGATTTTCAACTCCAACCATACGTCCATTTAGAATAAATCTTTCTGTCGTTAAAATGAAATCTGTTGGCAACACAAGTTCTCCACCTACATCTACATGGAATCCACATGGAGCATCAAGATATGTATGAGTGGATTCTACAAAGTTTACAATAATCTGCTGTCTTTTCTGAACACGCACTAAGCCTTTTTTATTTCCTGTTAGTTCATGTATTAGCACTGTTAGATTGTTAGTTCCTTTTGGATGATAGAAATGGACATATGAATATCCCTCAACTTGTACTTCGTCAAATTCATAATAAATACTGTTATTTTCCATCACCATGGCAGGGTTGTCTGTTGTCAAGGCACCATTGTCAATCAATAGTTTGGAATGCTCTGGTTCAATCACAGTCTTGTTCAGACGTGGATCGTATTTCAGATCTCTGTATTGTGGTCCTCTCTGTGATTCATACTTGTAAACTGTTCCAGGTCCTCCAACAATAGATCCAACACCACCTCTAGACAGATACTGTCCTCCATACAGGTTAGTTGAACCAATGTGTAATGCTATCCTTCCTCCACTGCCTCCCCCTCCAGCACCACTGCCATCACCACCTTGTGTAGATATTATTCCATGTCCAGAAATGTTGTAAGCTTCGATAAAAACACTTCCACCACTACCACCACCTGCATTACCACTTGAAGCATCAGATCCATTTGCACTTAAGACACCACCAACATGAATGTTTCTTCCAACTTTTATGTGTACAAAACCACCCCCTGCTCCAGCAGAACTACTTCCTGCTCCACCACTACCCAAGTGTGTCGGTGAAAATAAGGACCCATAGGGTATGGTATCATCGGATCCTCCTCCAACACCACCAAAACTTCCACCAGATGTTCCACTACCTACACCATACCCTTCCATGGCCTTATAGCCTCTACCATCCAGGTTAATTTCCCCTTCTGGTTCTAAGTCTATCTCTCCAGCTTCTATATAGCCATGATTCATCAACATTGTGCCTTGATATTTTACTTCCAAAAATGGTGCAGTAACCGTCATATCATTAAAAAATTTTCTGAATTCAAGAATTCCCAGTTGTTTGATGTTTATTGTTGGCAGAGAGAAATTTCCTTCTGCTGAAATGAACAAATAAGTACCATTGTCCAAAAGAGCTGTCTGTGAAGTTGCTGAAACACTGACCAATGCATTGTCTTCTACATAAAGATGATGGACATTGGTCATTTTTCCGTCTATACTTGTATTTGTACCTTGCATGTGCACTTCTGTTGGGAAAATAACTTCACTTTGATAATCAATGATATAACTGACAGGTGCCTCTGTCACATTACTGATGGATTCTATATATTCAACATAAAATGTTTGATTGGATCTCATGTGAATTTGTCCTGTTCTGTCCCCTCGAACCTCATGAATGACGACCTTAACAGGTTTCCCGGGATGGTAGAAAATGACTCTGGAAGTTCCTGTAACTTCAAACTCATCAAAGTCATAGTCAGTTGTCTCATTGACCATGATCATTGTTGGCACTGGTACTAAGTTTCCAATGTTATCCACATGAGCATATCGATGATCAACTTGGAAATATGTGGTATTTGTTCCTTTTAAGTATTTTAACTCTCTGTATTTCAAGGGTCTGAAGTTGTTTTCTACAAATGTAGTTCCGGCAGCACCACCATGTGTCAGTTTATTGCTGCTTCCACCGACTCCTCCACGATTGGTAAATTTGCCTCCATAACTGTATCTGTATCTACAATGAATACCAATCCTCCCTCCAGCACCTCCTCCTCCTGATGTTCCTGATCCATCTCCTCCTCTCACGTTGATCTCTCCATGCCCAGTAAAGTTTGTGGTGAACATATTCACACTTCCACCAGAACCACCACCGCTGTTTCCAGATACACCATTGTCACCTTGTAATGCTAACAAACCATTCAATTCCATTCTCTGGCTGATATTCCACAGTAAAATACCCCCTCCATTTCCACCGACACCATTTCCATTTCCTCCACCACTTCCAAACAGCATAGGGTCATAGACTGATCCATATGGTTTAGTAGACAAGGAAGAATTAGCTCCACCACCATAACCACCATGGCTAGCTCCATAACCCTCACCACCAACAGTCACTCCTGCTCCAACACCTTGCTCTGGTTTATGACCATGTCCATTCAGATGGAATACTCCTTGGCTTTCTATCCATGCATAGGAGGAATCAATGATTGCATCATTCATATAAAGATTCCCAAAATATTTAACTCTTGTTTCACTGTTCCACATGTGCATTGCATTTGTTATTTTCAAGAAGCCAACAGTTCCACCTTTTTTAACAATGAACCTGTCCCATGCAAAGTTACCTTGTTCCTTCACATTGAAGTATGTTCCATTTTCAATTAATGCAGTGTTTGCTGATGAATGGAATTCAATATCAGTTCCTTCCTCAACATACAAGTTAGCAACACCTGTTATAAGTCCAGCAAAGGTACTATTGGTTCCATGTAAATGTGTTTCAGCAGGTAAAATAATCTCCCCTCCAGCATTAAGTTCAAATCCACATGGTGCTTCGGTTTTATTCAATATTGCCTCAGTAACTTCAACTTTGACGTGCTGTCCATTCTTAATGATAAGAACTCCTGTCTTGTCACCAATGAACAGATGGATGTCAACATCAACTCTAGTTGCATTATCAGGATGGTAAAACATGAGACGGGAGCTCCCTGTTATCTCCGATTCATTGAACACATAATTGATGGTTCTGTTTTCCATTATGAGTGTTGGGGCAGGGCTATACTTCAGAAGATTATCAGTGTGTACATATTTGAAATCCACATCAAAAAATGTCATATTGTGTACAGGATCATACTTCTTTGCACGATATTCGATAGGTCTTGTGTTTTCTTGTACAAATGTTGTTCCTGCTGCACCAGCAAGAGTGGAGTAATATGAACCGCCTCCATTACCACCATAGTTATGATACTCTCCTCCATACGAGTATCTCCAATCACAATGAACTCCTATCCTGCCTCCAGCCCCTCCACCACCACTTCCAACACCGTTTCCACCAGCAACTAAAACAGCACCATGTCCTGTCATGTTCAGAGCAGTAATCAACAAACTTCCACCACTTCCTCCTCCAGCATTTACAGATGTTCCATCCCTTCCATTTAATGACAGAATGCCATTCATTTCCAGTACAGAACCAATTTCCCAAACCAAAAATCCACCACCTGCTCCACCTTTTCCTCCACCATTTCCACCTCCACTTCCAGCATACTCCATTGTTGGATATTCTGTACCATTTCCTGGTTTAAACACAGAATTGTAAGGAATACCTCCAAAGTTTGGAGCTGGACCACCACCCCAACCACCATGCCCTGCCCCATAACCTACATTGCCCACTGTCCATCCTTTTCCTTTACCAGTTTCTGCTGCATTACCAACTGCATCCAGATTAAATTCTCCTTCAGCTTCAACATGAGCATAACTGGACTTAATCAAAGCCAGATTCATCAAAAGTAGTCCTTCAAATTTAACAAAGAAGTCCGCAGTTGTAATGGTCATGGGAGTTTCTATTTGTTGGAAATTTGCTTTTGAACCTCTTCCAACTTCTAGAATAGACCACTGAAAATTTCCAAGTGATGTTTCCTGAACCCGAGTACTATTTTTCAACAGTGCAGTGTGCCCTGTAGAAAAGAATCTACAATCAGCACCTCTTCTGATGTACAATTCTTGAATCCCAGTTATTAGACCAGCAAACCAATTCCTTCTACCTACAAGATTGACAATTTCTGGGAACAGAACTTCTGAATTTGCATCTATTTTAAAACTGACAGGTGCATATGTTTCATTGGATACAGATTCAACTACTTCAACATACAATGTCTGATATTTCCTTATGTGTATTAATCCAGTCAAATCTCCCAACATCTCTTTTACAATGACTTCTACTGGTTGCCCAACCCCAGGGTAATCAATGATAAGATTGGCATGTCCCATAAGGTCCATTTCATCAAAGGTATAACTTTTTGTGTCCCCTTCATTTAGTGAAGTGTATAGCCAAGGTTCTCCATGATTTACATATAGGTGTGCATCAATGTCATTATTGTCTATTTCAATTCTTCGATGGTTTCCAACTCTAATGGTTTCATTAAGTACTTTGTCATATTTTATATCTTCATAGTCCGGTCCCCTGTCTGTTTCCTCAATGTAGACAGTACCAGCTGCACCAGATGGCATGCCACCTGTTCCATATCCTCCTCTAGTGTTCAATAATCCAGCAAAGCGTCTAAAAAAGTGGATAAAAATTGCCATTCTACCACCAGAACCACCTCCACCAGATCCCAAAGCTGATCCATTTCCTCCACTAAGGTCAATATGTCCATATCCTGTAAAGTTCATGACATCAAGAATAAGTCCTCCACCACTTCCCCCACCAGCACTGGTACCTTGACCATTTTCTCCTTGTAAAGTAATTTCTCCATCAACCCATAATACTTCACCAACTTTCCAAACCAAGTATCCACCGCCTCTACCTCCAGCTCCACCTCTAGAACCACTTCCTCCACCACTGCCCTGTTCTTTTGGTTTGTACAAGGAATCATGGGGTATTCCACCAGTGTCAGGATAAGTAGCACCACCATGTCCCCCATGAGCAGCCCCATAATTTGAAGTGGCATTTCCTGGACCTGATTGTGGATCGAAACCCATATAGTCTAAGATCAGAATAGCCTCACTCTCAATGTTGCCATTGTCAGAATAAATAGTGCCATCTGTCATGTACATCTTGCCTTGGAACTGAATGTGTAGTTTGATTACCTGTAGTGTCAGTTCATGCTCTGTCACAGTAAACCTGGCGATTGATCCTCTCTGGATTGTGAATATTGTTAAACTCACATTTCCAGGTTTTGTCAAATGGACATAGGATCCATTTTCTCTTAAAGCTGTTTGTGATGTAGAGTAAAAATTAACATCAGCACCTTCAGCAATGGTTAAGTTTTGAACATTAGTCAATAAGCCTGCCATTTCTGATCTTGTACCCAACAGAATAACAGTGGAAGGTAGCACAATTTCTGTTCCAGGTTCAATCTTGTAACTGACAGGTGCAACTGTATACCCTGTGGTAGATTCTACATATTCAACCCAGATTACTTGTCCTCTTAGTATGTGCATCAAACCTGTCCTATCACCTGCAAATTTATGTACAATTAATTCTGATGTGGACCCATACATTTGCAGCACAGCATGATTATTCGCTTCAAGTTCATTAAATTCAAATTTGAAGTTCCCATCATCTGTTGTAATTATTGTGGGTGAAATGTGATTCCTGTTGTCATTGTCAATAAACAGCTTCACGAATCCATCTAAGTAAACAATGCCCTCAGTTGTGTTTATAAATTCTTTAGAAGACAATCCAGCATTGGAATCTGTGTAATAAGTGGTCCCTCCTGCTCCATTCTTATCATTATTTGTCCTCAATGAACCACTGAAACCACCATATGTTATGTAATCACCAGTGTATTCCCTGTAGAAGGAGACATGAACGCCAATTCTACCACCACCTCCTCCATATCCATAGTTGTAACCTCTTCCTCCTTCTGTTGTAACCTCACCATGACCTGAAAAGTTTACAGCCTTAACAAAAACACTGCCACCACTGCCACCACCACTGTTGCTTCCAGTAGCATTGCCACCCCGACTAACAAGTAAACCATCAAGATGGAAATATCTGGCCACATTGATGTCTATAACTCCTCCTCCTCGACCAGCCTTAGCTCCACCTCCTTTACTTCCTGGATGTAGGGGTTTCTTATATGATCCATAGCATGCAGCTAAAATTTTAAAGGAAAGAAATGGAAAGTTTTATTTCTAATTGTAAAAAAAAAAATCTTGCAGATCATATACATCAACTGTATTCACCTGGTGTGGATTTACATATTTTAATGACTTTTACCAAGCCACTTGTACTATTTATTATAAGTAAATGTTTTTCTTTTCAGTTCTTTGTTGTTGAACTAATCAGTGAGACTTATCAACTATGTTTTTTTCTTACCATTTGTAAAAACTTGTATATCTTTCAGAATAATATAATTTATGTACTGTAGTGCATATAATTTGAGTTGTCTCCACTTACTTGTTGCATAATTATATTGGACATTTCCACCTCCATATCCACCATGACTTCCACCAATTCCTGCTCCATTTGCATCAATTCCACCATCTCCTGGTCCATTCCACACTACACTCCTCCCTGTTGTGTTAATCTTAGCTTCTCCTTCCAGATGTAAAGTACCAACTTCTATAGTAATGTTATCTGCTGTGATATGAGAGTCATATCTCATTAAGATGTTAGAGACTTCTAAATTCAGGACACCTTTGTGAATGATTTCTGCTTCTGCTTCTAATGTAAGCCGTCCAAAAGCAATGGTACCTGTATCAAAAAATGTGTGCCTTCATTTATAAGATTATATAATTTGCATGAACACCTATAATTAATAAATGCATATATTGCAGTTATATTGGTATCATCAAAATTCTGTATTTCCAACTGTAAATTACATTTATTGACTTCTTAAAACAACTATTTTCCTAGTCCATACTTTACTTGTGGTACTAGTAATTTTATGTTTATCAGTCTTCCCCATTTCCACAATTTCTCCCAGTGAGGGAGGATAAAAATGTGAAATCCTAACTACTTTCATAAGCAACAATGAATAAATATAGGAAAAAAAAGAGAAACATATTAGGAAAAAAACATTTTTTTTTTTGCATTTTTTTTTATCATTATATAACCAATGGTTACCGATAAATCTTGTTTTGATTTATGGATCAATAAATCCTTGTTTTAATTTAACAATTTAGTAATATCAACAAATAAATAATGTTTACACAGCATGATACATAAATACGTAAATAACACATAAACAATTAATTGACATCAAATTGATCCAACCATCAGTCTCTATGTTAAAACAGGTATTTCTGTGAGCTAATGCTCACTGACAATAACCCCGTCCTATAGGTCAGTAAAGAGGAAATAGGAGTCAAAGATGGCTGAAAATGAATCCCCACAATATGGCATGATAATACAAAGCTACTGACTAAATTTCAGTATTGTATCTTTTTCCATTGCTGAGAAAAAAGTGATAGGAAATGGTTATGGATGGACACACACACTAATCAAAAAGATGTGGAATGGGGATATAAAACAAACCTTTTAAAGGACCACATACTATATTTTATATCAATGTACACAAAATTTAATAAAAGTAAAGTATTACCTCCTTCTAATGTAACATATGTTCCTCCAAGCCACCTACTATTTGATGCTGTCACACCTATGGTAACAACTCTGTCTTCCTCTACAGTCAGATTCAAGGCACCTGCCAAATGTCCATTAAGTTCCAAGGCCACTTCACCCTGACCAATCAACCTTAGGTCAGCAGATGTCCACATTTGTCCTCCATTGTCAACAATGAAGTTGCTTGGTGGGGATGACCTTAAAACACTGTATGCATCAAACTCAATGTAGAATTGTTGTCCACTTTGTATATGAATGAATCCAGTCATATCACCCATTACTATTCCTATATTGAGTTTTTTTATGTTACTTCCCCCAGCTGCTATCTGTAACATTGCCTGGAAAAAAAACAAAAATAAGGCATTAATGGGACATTAAATGATACCATGCCACATTGTGTTGTTTTTAATATTCATGAACAAATTGTATTGAGTCAAAACTACAAATTGGATTGTGCTGAAAATTGAACTTGATCTTCATTTTAACAGCTGTGCAAAATTTAAATAAAATCTGTTGACACATTTTCAAATTATCATCTGGAAACCACTGAGGCACAGAGAGACGTACGGACAGATAGACACTCATATCCATATGGAGGGTTTCACATAATACCCCGCCACTTTGTGTGAATATTGTTTTTTGTATGTGGTATTTGTATTTTCAGCATTTTAAATTAAATATTTATTCTTTATGCTCCCTTTACAAACAAATTATTTAACTAAAAGCTTTTTTGAATTATGATAAATCAATCTACAACACAATTAATATCTCAATCAACAGAACTTGCTTTCATACAGCAAAACTACCAAATCTTTTTACTATAAAATTATTAATTAAAATTATTAATACCTTGTTGTTCAACATTAAATGATCAAAGTTGAGATCTGCACCATTACCCAAAATCTCATTAGTGCTCACAACTCTCGGGTGTCTATGATTGACAACAACTGGTTTTGGTTTTGCTAACATTTTACCATCCAGGTATAATTTACTTTGATATGTATATTCGGCAATTTTGTCTTCTATGAACACTGTGCCTGGTCCCCCTCTGTCTCCAAAGTAGGTACCAGTCTGTCCATAAGCCAGAAGTTCTCCTCCATACTCATTGGCTGTGGATGTGTGGATAGCAATACGACCTCCAGCTCCACCTCCACTTACATAATCACCATGACCACCAATAGCCGACACCTTTCCATGACCTCTTAATTCACCTAGTACAGTAAACATTTGAGAATTTATTCTTGGATAACAAAATTAAGACAAGAAATCTTAAACTTGTGGTTTAATCCACAAATGGGTTAAATCAAAACTGCTACTACTTATAGAACTATGCATGCAGCAATTAGCAAGGCAGAGTCAGCTGAGGTCTAAATTTTGGCTACAAGGGTTGTACTGTTCAGACTAGCAGCATATAAAGCTAAAAAGTCTCGTTAACAAGTATAAGGCAGACAAATTAAAAATATGAAAAATGCCAACTTGCCATTTATAACATGCAATGAATCAATGCCTTAAACATAGAAAACTAACTTGTAATAATCCACACAGATCCTCCACTTCCACCTCCACTAAGATTACTGCCATCTCCACCATCAGCTTCAATGCTACCATCCAGTACCATTAGAGAGCCCACTGTTATCTTAGCTCTGCCTCCTCCTTTGCCACCAGCTACCCCACTATTACCTGCTCCACCCTTACTTCCTGTTTGTGTTGGCTCATACACAGAACCATAGGATGGTCCTCCAGAAATGGAAATGTCAAACTCTATAGAAAATATATTAATGTTATTTAGAACAAAATATACAATCTGCAAAAATCAATAAGTAGACATTTACCTTTTTCCTTGAGAATTGTTCCTTAAAGTGCACTTGAGCATTGAAGAACAACCATTATAGCTTATTGCTTTTTTGTCTGACAGTATTTGATCATATCTACCTGAACAGAACATGTAGCACATCCCGTTTTCCATTTGCACAAACCTTTACCAACAGTGAATTAGACCACATGGTCAAATCATCTACAAAAATATAGCTTCAATAACTGATATGAATCTAAAGATAAACAGAATACATGTATAATAGCATGTGACAATGGAACTTTTGTGACCAAAACTTATTAATCTGCCATTTATATAACTCAGCATTTTTGTATATATTATATAGGATGACAAAGTTACTAGTCATACAGGAAGTCAATTATATACAAACGTCTAAGTATTTTGACGACCATATAATATATATCTATCCTGCGGATTCTAGAAGTATTAGAGGCATGTATGTTCCATATCCTATATAAACCTGAAAAAAAAGTTCATAATAAATTATTAATATGAACTTATTTACCAGGTGGAGGTGTTGTAGTGATGATTAAAGTGGTTGTCGGCATGGGTGTTGACCTTGTAGTAAAGTTAAAAAATAATGTCTCTGTTGTAGCCTGGTAAGCATTTCTATCTATACAATTAGTGACAACATTGCAACATGTTGAATTTATACATCTGTTTGAAGCACTATTGGTACAGTTGGCTGAATTTGTGCATTGAGTATTATTATCACAAACATAGGTGTCTGTGCAAACAGTTGAATTTTCACAAATAGTTCTGTTGAAGCAGTTTATGGTATAATTATTGCAACCAGTTGAATTCCCACAGCTAGTTGAATTATCTGTGCTGGAATCGTTACAGGTAGTAATGTTGTAACAGTACAAGGATGGAGTAGTAATTTCTTCCGTTGTTGTTGGAGCTACTGTTGTTGTAGTACTTGGAGTAGTTGTTGTACTTATTATGACTAAAATAGAATACCAGTAAGTTTGTTAATCTAGACCAAAACAAGATCTAAAAAAGTCTTCATATCATAATATTTGATCTTTTGACTAAATATGAACAGATCAACTTCATTCTTGAATGGAAATCCTCTAATAACAATTACTACATTTACATCCTTCTGCCAAAAACCTTAACAAATCATCTACACTATACAATGTACTAGTACAACTACATGTATAGGTAATGACATTTATTTATTCTGAATTAAAATTTAAATCAACTGTTTGAAAAGGAATTTAATCACTGGCCTGTTTGTGTTTAAATTGGCAATATACATTTATTAAAGTTCCTAGATCGACTTTTTTTTAATAGTAAATGGTACAGACCAAATTTATTTCATGAAATAATAAAAATTATTATAAAATATTACTACAAATACCAGAAAACATCGTCTGCAGAGAGATTATTTTCAAATCCTAAATAAAGCTGAAATATTGCTTGCTGGACATTAAACTTCAACAAATCAATCAGATATTAATTCCATAGTAAATATTTTTAATAGTTTTTTACTGTAATTTAACGGTGTTGTTTTATATAAAGTAAAAACAAACCACTGTGTCCTCCTCCCTGTGAAGCATGTCCTGCACCAGAAAACAATGCTGTTGGAGAACCAGTTGTCGCTGAAGCAGTATCTGAGCACAGGAATCTAGCCAAAGGTTCAATGTAGAATTTTGTTGCTTCTATGTCAAATGTATCTGCCCTGAATTCAGCACCATACTTTATGTCCTATTGAAGCAATATATACATATTTAGTCAATACCAACTATCCCAGACAATAATGTCAGGTTTTAACATTAAATTTTGAGATAAAAGTTCCTAGACACTAATTTTTTACTGTTTTCCTTAGAAATTAAAAAAAAACAAAACACAAAAATAAACATTAAAGAACTTACAAGAGTTCCTACAGTAAGCCTCAGTCCCATGGGGGGTGGTAGTACCATTACAGCCTCTGCACCTTCTTCTAAAGAAGCAAATCTAAACCAGCCAGCTTCACCTTTAGTATAAACTCCATTCTCTACAAAGCTTGTTCTAGCCATCTGCCCAATGTTTATCATACGACCTGGCACTATTCTTAAATGACGTGTACCGATAATTTCACCATACCATTTGAAGGCTATTTCACCAAGACCAAGCATGTAAACCAGTCTAGACAGGTATGCAGTTCCTCCTTCATCTACCCACAGATTTATGGGAGTTTTTGTTAGTGGTTGGTACTCTTCAAGGAAAGCTGTATGATCAGCTCTTAAATGAATTCTTCCAGTTTTGTCTCCATAGATTTTGTTAACTTCTAGTACCCTCTTGATTCCATCACCTTTTTTCATCTGCAGGGTTACATTATTGTACATGTAAATTTCATCAAAATAGTACTGTGCTGTCCCAGGTTGATCTAAGATGAAGTAATGATCCCAGGTGCGTTTGTTGTTGTCCAGCTTCAACTGTTCATAGTCTCTGCCATTTCTAGTATCCTTGATGTAAACACCACCAGGGCCTCCATCTGACATGTAGCCTAGTTGCCCAAACCCTCCCAGAGAATTGTACTTTCCATTGAAATTTATCTGGGTATCTAAATGCAGAGCAATCCTCCCGCCTGATCCACCACACCCACCAGCTCCTCCGGCTACACTAATTTTACCATGACCTTCGAAATTATAGGATTTTATGTAAATACTTCCACCACTTCCACCCCCAGATGATGAGTCTCCATCAGAACCATCAGCTGTTACTTCACCATCTACATACAATGAAGTGGCCACATTGAGTTCTATGATACCTCCACCCTTTCCTCCAGACTGGCCAGGCTTCACACCCCCAGCACTTCCTCTCTGTGATGGTGTATAAATACTTCCATGATATTCTCCTCCATGAAGGATGGCAGTCTTATTTTGGCTGTACACGCCCCCTCCTTCACTGCCATGGCCACCACCAGTTGCAAAAGTGGAAGTTGTGGGAACATACTGGCCACTTCCTATTTCTTCATCAAGCGTGTCGGGTGGTCTGTCTGTAGCTGAAGTTGTGACCTCTGACCCAGCTTCAATATTCAATGTACTTGTGTTTACATAGATACTCTCTGCAGAAATCACTGTCTTGTACCTGCAATCAATACGACCTATATTGCTTAACATAGGTATGTTCTTCACAAACTTGATAACAGACAATGCTCTTAAATCTAGAGAACCAAAAGTTGATTGTCCATCCTCATTTTTATACAGATAGGTTCTACCTTTATCAGTATATGTTCCAACTCCTAACATTGCAGTATGACCCTTCTGACCAATATAAACCAAAGTCTCAAATCCAAGGACAAGATTAGCAACACCAGTAAGTCGACCATAAATCTGGATTGACCTTTGCTCTGTGTAACCTGTCATCATTACACCAGTTCCATATACATAAGAAATTGTTGGTAGAATAATTTCCCCTGCTTCATCTATGATCATATTGATACCTGATGTAAAAGCTTGTCTTACTCCTTCTTGATACTCAGCGATGAAGCGTTGATTCTTGTGAATATGTAAAAGTCCACTTCTGTCTCCAGCTATCTTTCTGATGTCTGTAAATATACTAGCTCCTGTATCTCTGATGTGCAAAGTTGCTCTATTCATAAGATGCAGTTCATTAAAGTAAAAATTTGTTGTTGTAACTTCATCAATGGTTGAGTACTTCTCAATTGATCTTCCTGCATTGTCCAAGAGGAGTCTTTTATAGGCAACTCCTTTCCTTTTGTCTTCTAGATAAACTGTTCCTGCAGCACCCGTGTTAATTGGAACATCAGCATTGCCACCATATGCCAAGAAAGTTCCTAAGAATGCTATTTGTTTTGTTGAATTGATAGCTATCCTTCCAGCTGAGCCTGCTCCATATGTACCACTGCTACTCCCTCCACATGCAGAGTATGTACCATAACCATCAAATGAATAGGTACTTATCCATATACTGCCAGCACTTCCTCCACCATAGACAGAATCACTACCATTTACAGAAATCTCACCATCATTGTAAACCTGATATCCTGCTTTCACATAGACCTTTCCACCACCTCTGCCTCCGATGTTGCTTGGCCTACTTCCAGGCTTGGAAGGGGTATAAATTGATCCATATGAATCTCCAGATGAGTTAGAATTACCTCCTCCCATGCCTGCATGCCCAGCACCACCGAATCCAGATGCTTTTCCTAAATCAGTGTCAATTGCATCAGAAGTAGAACGGTCAGGGCTTGCAGCAGACATCTTGGCTTGTAACTCGATATCCAGGGTTGTGCAAGAAATGTTAAAGTAATCTGCTGTGATACTAGCCTTATATTTCACATTCAGAGTTCCTACCAACATTTCAGCTCCAGTATTTTTGTCAAAATCCAATGTACTTCCTGGATCAAGTTGGAGGAATCCAAAAGAAACCCTAGCTTGTGAGGAAGTGGATGATGAACCAGAAGGAACGATTTTTGCATGGGATCCCATTCGCATGTGCCTTTTGGGTCCCAAAATCAGATTTACAACTCCTGTCATTATTCCATCCAAATCCAATGCTGTGGATGCTTTACCCAAAATGGTGGTCGTCTCAGATAAAATGAATTGACCGCCATCAGATAATTCAAGATTGATTTCAAGTTTTGAAATGAGGACATCAGTTGAAAATCTTTCGAGGGTACCAGTTTGCTTTTGTCTCATTCTAATTAAACCAGTGCCATCACCTTTTACAGTCTTAACATTGAGAGTTCTCTCATAGCCATCTTCAGTCATCTGTAATTTTGCATATGTCTTGGCATTCAAAGTATCAAAAGTGATGTCATGATTGGTTTCATTTAATGTCAGGTAAAAATTCAACTGTTCATTTTCATTATCCACTGTGAGTGTTTCAACAATGTTTTTGCCACTTCCTACATTTGTATAAATTGATCCTGGTCCACCATTACCATTAGTTGCAGGAGAGACTCCACCTTTTGCTCTATACTTTCCTGAAAACTGGCTATCTTTAGTATACATTGCTATTCTTCCTCCGCTCCCTCCTCCTGCAGCTGCATTAGTTGTATCACCTCCATTACTTTCCATCAGGCCAAAACCTTTGAACAATGATATAGCTTTAACATATATGCTTCCACCACTTCCACCCCCACCAGTGTTGGAACTACCTCCATTGGCACGCAGGTTACCATTCATTATAAACACATCAGCTTGTATTGAAACATAACCAGCTCCGAGTCCACCATTCCCGCCATTAGAACCTGACAGAAGAGGTAGATATATTGTACCATATGGCACTGCTGCATTTGTTATTGCAATATTTTCTCCAACTCCTCCTTCACTGGCATAGGCTCCACCATTAAGATCAGAGCCATGTGCAGATGCAGGGACTCCACTAGCTAATCCACGATTCCCAACATTGATTTCTGCTCCTCTCTCCATTGTTAAACTGCCAATTTTCAAATCTGCAAAATCAGCATACATAACTACATTCCTCTTCATTTCAACAGTGACTGCTACCAGTTGTAAACCGACTGATGGACTGAACGTTGATCCAGATTTTAATGCAAGATAGTTTAACATATACACTCCAGCAACAGAACCGCTGATATCATAACCAATACCATCTGAATAACTAGCTGTCATTGATGTAGGATTAAGAATTACCTTTCCTCCACGTTCCACAATAAGATTATTGAACGTTACCATACCGCTGAGATCGACTGTACAGGCACTGACAGTCATATTAGTTGGTACATGAAGTGTTGCTTTTTCTTCTAAATTAATGTTTATATTAGTAACGAAGTTACTTTCAATTCCTTCTACCACTTCAGCTTTGAGAATTTGCTGTTTTTTGACAAAAAGCCAAGCTGTGTTGTCACCATCTATCTGATCCAATTTTAATGTTGTAGTGTCACCCTGTATGTCACTGTAAGAATAACCTGTAAAATTAATTGAACAATTATTATACTTTAAACTAATAAAGTAAATTTTATCATTTGAATGTTTGTTTGTAACAATTTCATAAATACTCCACTAAACATTGTAACAACTGAATAATATTTGCTGAGCTGCCACTATATATAGAAACATGTAATAATTTTAAATTGGATAATCACCTTGTGTTTTAATTACCCTAAAAAACGGTCACAAGTTCCTACTGTTGCTTGACCAATTTTATAATTTTAATTACCGTAATTAGGGTCGTATTGTCCGCGTTTTTTTTTCTTTTAATTTTAGTTGGAAAGGAATGGTTGTGGATTATACATAAATACAGACTCGATCGAGTTTTTTTCGTCCCGTTGATTGTGTCAATGGCGGTCGCCATTTTGTTGTAGTGTCATATGCGGTATTTTCGTACTATTCTAACATTATTCTTTTACAAACTTCCATATGTATACGTTGTTATGATATTAATTTTTACTTAAATTATTTTTAGTAATATTACATTAATTATATAGGACAAATAAAAATTAAAACAGATACGAAAATAGTAGATGTGTAACCTGTATTGCGTAAAATGCAAATGGCGTCGTTATGTAACCACAAGTGTTTGAAGATCTATGTTTTGATTACAATCATTTAGGGATTAAAATAAAACGTGTTATCTTTTTGTTTTCTTTTTTTTTTTTGGTTGATGAATCACAGCTGACAAAATGTTTTGGTTTCGAAATGTGTGATTTTCCGTTTTAACAACGATCAAAATAGACGATATGAGAATGCTCTATTTTTTTATTTATAATTTATTACAATCACTAGAAATTAATAAAAGTATATACATAAATGATATTTAAAAAGAGAATAAATTACATATTAAAGTAAAAACTTGTTAAGAAGTGCGGCCAAGTCGGACTTGGATGTCTTCATCTTGAGACGTTTTGTGAAAACTTGTACGTGCGGATTGTACATGCATATAAGAATTTTTCCGCAATTTTCTGGTCCAAGAAAGGGGTGCGGACAATATGTAAATGCGGACTATACACACCGTTTTACGGTATTACAAAAAGATTTTTTAATCATTATTTCATATTGACTTGCTTCCACTTTCGTTTCCTGATTAAATCGATATTAACTTATTATTGCTTTCCTATCCATTTTAAGAATCAATATGGACCGGTCAATATAAATTTTAACCAATTAAAAATCATTATGTAATTAAAAACAAAGCAATGTCTACTTGTACACAAGAATATAATTGTACATAATTATTCTTGAAGCTGTTCTCTTGTTAAGGTTTCTTAAATGCTAAAGCCATTCACAATATGGCATCTATTAGCTTAAGGGGTTCTGCGAAGATGGCACTAAATATTTTTTCCATTTGTTTAAACTATGTCCTGAAATAATGACAATTTTGAACTTCCAATCAGAATGAAAAAACATAAAACATTGTAAACAATGTAAGCAAAGTGATGACAATTGCTCACATGACCCTTGAGGCTGCCTGACAAACTTGTTTCCTTAACGACATTTTATACAGGAAACAATTTTATAAACAATCGTCCTGAATATAGCTGAAATATTGCTTGCTAGATGCAAAACAACAATCAATCAATCAATCAATCAATCAATTTTATAAACAACCCTGTAAGTGTCACAATAACATTTGTCTTTATCGATCTCACTTGAAGTAAAGGGAAGATAACTCCAACAGACAACAGCAATGAAGAAATAAAAGTAAAATTTGCTATGTTTAAACCAGTTGCATTATAAGCAATAATGAAGACAGTGTAAACATTTCCGAATATACAGTATATGAAATGTTTTAGTTGATTATTGTTGTCATTTTTAGTAAAAAATTGTACATATTAACTACAAGAACATGCTAACTCCACCTTTAAGTGATATGATGTTGTAATAGAAATCATTGGCCACTACTCCTGAGATGTAAGCATGTGTCTGATCCTGACCAGATTCATCAGTATCTCCTATCACCCAGAGTCTATTCAGAAGACTGATTCCACTTCCATCCTGTATATAAATAGTACCAGGTCCAGCTTTCACCGTGTTTAAGGTATCACCATTTCCACCTCCATAGGCAGCTATTTTACCATCAAAGTTCAAACTTATAAAAAAAGAAAAAAATAATTTTATGCATACATGATTCTTCCATCAATTCTCCATAAAAATAAAGACAAAAAGTTACAAATAACTGTAAGTTGTGAATTATATTCTTGCACAATAAATAATTTAGACACAATTATCTTTCTAATATCATGGTGACCAAGTAGTGTTGAAGTAGTTAGTTACCATCACCTGTATGTCAAAGAAGTTGTGAATTTGAGTCTAATATTGTGCAGGGTGTGCTCAACTCTTTTATTGACAATTTGCTTGTTAGGATTTTCAATGGGAACTCTGACTTTACCCCCAATCAAAACTGGATGCAGTGATATAGATGAACAACTACTGAGTATGTGGTGTAGAACAACATTCAAACTAACGAAAAAAATATAAAGTGTGTGGTCTATTATTTTACAATTCTTAATTTTGTTAATTTTTTTTTTTTTATTTTTGTCTGCATTATTGGGTCATTACTGTATATATAAACACATATACCTATTCATGAGTACAATTTTCATTCTCCCACCAGAGCCTCCTCCTCCTTTGCCTGATCCTTTTCCTCCATTGACAGAAATTGTGCCTTCTCCAAGTATACTTCTGGTGTTTATGACAATAGTGCCACCACTGCCACCACCAGCATTCAGCCCAGTGGCATCAAAACCATCTGCTTTGATTGTGCCTAAAAGTAATACATGGATTGGTTGGTTTGATCTAAAATACATGTGATTCTTCCAGGTGTAAGGTCAAAAACTAGGACTCCCTGACCCATCTTTTGTCAGTCCTGTCAGAATTTCAAATCTTTCACAAATTTTGTCAAAAGCAAAAATTCAGAAAAAAATTTTTTTAACTGAGGACAATAATTATTGTTTATCTGACACTGTACATGGTCTATCACAATTTTGTTGCTTAAAAACAATTTAAGTAAATTAGTACTTAAAATTAAACAAGAAATGTGTGTGACATGCACTTAGGTGAATAAATATGCAAAAAATTTAAAGGAAAAACAACAACAAAAAGAGGTCACATTTAAACAGACAACAGAACATACTGATACACTGGGAGATGAACTAAATCAATCCTAAATCAATCTTATAGTATCCCTAAAATGTTTCCTCTACACAGAAAAAAACAAAAATAAAATAAATTTTATTGAGTCAAATATTAACAAAACAGACTGATTAAAAAAGATTTATGGTAAAAAAAAATAAATTTTAAAGATTTTTGACATTAATGAAAAAATCTAATTCTTATTCATATTCGCCTTTTCGGCTCTACGAAGTAATTACCTAGCTTTCCTTCCCTATGAGCGGTAGAGCGTATAATTGTTATCTCTTTTCAAAGAAACAAACTATATGTAATAACCTTGACCTAACACCCAGTATATAATCTCCTAGTCCGTGCGGCTCTGGTCATTCTTCCTTTTAGAGCGACGAAGTGTACACATTGGCAAGGTACGCTTCGATATCGAAATCTTTAAAATTTTTTGTGAATAGTTTCAGAACGTTGTTCGGAGCTATTGCACACCTTTTAGAATTCTAAAATTGTGGACATCTACGATGTTGTCGAGATGTGCTAATTATTGACCTTATAGTAATATTTATTTGCTTACGACGTTGTCAAAGCTTATTTATATATTCTGTTTATATTGTGAGATACAGACAGGTTCTGTACTCATTAAATTAGATATTCTGAAAAATTTATTAAATTGCTCGAATTTTTCATTACATTCTGTTTTTAGTTCATGTTAACACGGTTATAACCGGAAGTTTTTGTATACACGTGTTTACCTGTACAGGTACACATTTTACGTAATTACAATGGCAAATGACCATGATATTTTACAAATTGACGATGAAGTAGATTCAAATTTAAGCCTGTGTGAGGATTCAGGCTATAATCTAAATGATTTATTATTTGATTGTTTGTTTGTTTGATGGTGTTCAACGCCACTTTCAGCAATTTTTCAGCTATTTTATTATTTGATAATAAAGAGTGTAAAAAAGATGAACCTAGAAAGACTAGAGCTAGTGCAAAGCCTAGTACGTCTTCTCAATTTGTGGCTGTGCCCATTGAAAAAGCAAGTGGCCAAAGTCGAATTATTAAAGGTTCGGCAATAACAAAAAGTAATAAAACTGTTAAACGAAAAGCTGTTAAAAATATTGATGGCAATGTTAGGCCAGCTAAAATGGCCAGACCACAAAACCATAGTTTTTCTCAGGCTGACATTGAATCCCTGAAATCTCAGATGGGTATTGCCTCCATGGCTCAATCTATTTCTTCTTTAACAGGCCTTTTTCAGAATTTTGTGGCTACATTTAATGATAACAGAGATAAAAGTACTGAGCCAAGTAAGAAAGCTACTAACACCAGTGTAAGGTGTGAGACTGTAACTCGCTTATCACCTCATATTGAGAGGGATAATACAAATGTTCAACCAATTTTGCCTCTTAATCCAAATTTAGATGAAAATGAAAGCATTCAAGACTTTGATATTGACTTGTATGTTAATGATCAGTTGGATCCCTCAGGAGTTGTAACCTATGATGTTACTCATAGTGCAAGAGATGATAGTAATACATCTTTTGACCCAGCTAGGGGGTTTGTGGATGCTTTTGTGGCCACTCCAAGTGAGTTGGGTATAGAATCAGATTTATTTGATTGGGAAATTCCTCAGTTACAAACTGTAGAAAAGACCAGTCCCAAGATTTCTTCTCGGTTATCGAAATCAGTTCATGCTGCTGTAACAATAAACTCCAACAAAGATAGCATTAAGTTGATCAGTGAGAAATATTTTAGGCCTGAAAACTGTGACAATTTATGTGTTCCTAAAGTAAATAAGGAAATATGGAGTTCTTTGTGCAAACCGGCACATACTTCCGATATTCAGTTACAAGATATTCAAAAGTCTATTGTTGCTGGTCTGATTCCAATTGTACAATTGGCAGACCAATGCTGTAAAAGCAGAGATCCTTTGGACCCTGCTAAAACCAGGAGTCTTCTTTCCGATTCAATTTGTCTGCTAGGCAATGGTTTGTTTGGTCTTTCTATGAAAAGACGTAGTGTTTTGAGGCCTTTTTTGAATGATAAATTTAAGCCTATCTGTAATCAGGACACTCCTCTTGATTCATCCCTTTTTGGGACAGATTGTATGAAAAGGATGAAGGAGCTTGGTGATTATACCAAGATTTCTATTGGTAATCCAAAGTTTAAATATGTTGGCATACGTGGTGGAAACTATGGGTTCAATAACAGAGATGCTTTAAACTCAAGAGGCCCTGCATTCAGGCAGGGCTTTCGTTACCCTACTCCAATGAGGGGTCGAGGGAGAGGACAGACAATTCCAAGAGGACTGCTAAGAGGGCAAGCACCTCAGAGGGGACAGTTTCCTACTCAATTCCAACGATAGATTCACCAATTGATAAGGTGAGAAAACTTAACTATGAACAGTGGTTAAGAATCACCTCTGATCTATGGATATTAGATACAGTGAAATCTGGTTACAAAATAGAATTTAGTGTTTTTCCAAATTATAGTGGTTTTTTGCCTGAAATATCATTTTCAAGAGAGAAGGCAGAAATAGTATCAGAAGAAGTGCATAAATTATTATTAAAAGGAGCAATTAAGCAAGTTACTTGGATTCAAGGTTAATTTATTTCAAACATATTTTTGGTACCCAAAAAAGATGGATCTTTGAGACCTGTAATAAATTTAAAACAATTAAATAAATTTGTGAAATATCAACATTTTAAACAAGAGAATATTTGTTTTGCTCTGGATCTTATACAGAAAAACGATTATCTAACATCCATAGATCTGTGTGATGCCTATTTTAGTTTGAGTATTCATGATGATTACAAGAAATATTTGCGTTTTTCCTGGAATGGAAAGATTTTTGAATTTCAAGTTCTTTGTTTTGGGTTAGCTTCAGCACCTCGAGTTTTCACAAAAATTTTGAAGCCTGTCTATGCATTTTTTCGAAAACTAGGCATAAGATGTATATATTACATTGATGACTCTCTTAGCATGAGTGAAGACTTTGATAAATGTATAGAAAATACTAAGACAATGGTTCAAAAACTTGACGAACTAGGTTTCAGAATCAATTATAAGAAGTCTGTTTTAATTCCAACAAAACGCATAGTTTTCTTTGGTTTAATCATTGACACTGTATTGTTTAAAGTTTTTTTGACAGAGGAAAAAGTAAACAAGATAGTTTCACTTGGAAACTTAATTTTATCCAAAAGGAAGATAACTGTTAGATGTTTGGCATCTTTTATTGGTTTAGTGGTGCATGCATTTTATGCAGTAACTTTTGGACCTTTACACTATAGAGGTTTAGAGAGAAATAAGATTGCTGCTTTACAGTGTACATCAGATGATTATGAATCACTAGTCCAGATTTCGCAAGAATCTGAAATAGAGATCAAATGGTGGGTTGAAAATGTAAAGTCTGTAAATGGAAAATATATTAGATCCAAACCCATTTTGATAGAAGATGTAGAAAAGTGTATTTTGATAGTGCCATTTTGGCCAACTCAGAATTGGTTTTCTTTATTAATTTCGGTATTAATTTCTTTGCCAGTTAGACTTCCAAGACATGTGGATATTTTAAGAATTCCAAGCACCAAGGAGTTGCATCCTTTAAGAAACAGACTGAACTTAGTCGCGTGTCTTGTGTCAGGAAAAGACTTATTAATAGAGGACTTTCAAAAGAAGCTGTTGATGTCATCATTGCCTCATGGCGACCTTCAACACTCAAGCAATATGAACTTGCATGGCGGAAGTTCATATTTTGGTGTCATCAAGGGAAAGTTAATCCCTTTTGTCCATCTGAGGAAAATATAATAGAATATTTTAATTTTCTGAAACATCAGAAATTGTCATATTCAGTGATCAATTCCAACATGTCTATGTTGACTCAAACATTACCGTTTTTCGGTGTGAAGATATCACAGTTTTCCTTAATTCCAAGGATGTTAAAAGGTTGTTTTAATAACAATCCTCCTAGAGTGAGGTATTCATATATGTGGGATGTTAATTTAGTATTAAACTTTTTGAGTTCCTTATATCCATTAGAGGATTTATGTCTAAAAGATTTGACATTGAAGTTGACTGCTTTAGTTGCTTTGACGACAGCTGCCAGGGCACAAACTCTGTCAGCTTTGGATTTACAGTATGCTTCTTTTCTGGACAAGGAAAAAGTTTTCATTTTTCAAATACAAGATTTAATCAAAACTTCAAGACCTGGAGTTAGTCAGCCAGCAGTAGTGTTGAAGAAGTTTAGTAAACCAGAGTTATGTGTTGTTAAAACATTAATAGCTTACATTAAACGTACTAAAACTGTTAGAAAAACATCAAAATTATTCATTTCATTTGTCACTTTTCATAGTGTTACAACAAGCACTTTAGCAAGATGGCTTAAAACAGTTTTGTGTAGTGCCAGTATTAACATTGATTATTTTAAGGCACATTCCTTTCGAGGTGCTACTGCATCTACAGCCTTCAATTCTGGCTGTTCTGTTAAGCATATTATGTCAACTGCTAATTGGTCCTCTGCCAAAACATTTTTTAAATTTTATCACAGAAATATTGTAGAAAGTGATATAGACTTTGCTTCTGCTGTGTTATCTTGAACTGTTATTAAAATTTGTTGACGTTCATGTTTTTAATCTTGATTTATTGCTGCTTGTTGCATATAAAGTTTGTGTCAACTCTTTGAATAAGCTAGGTAATTACTTCGTAGAGCCGAAAAGGCGAATATGAATAAGAATGTTCCCTCATCCAAGCATATCTTTAGGATGTGAAGGATGAGGGTCATTCTTAGAATAGAGCCTGAGGCTCAAGAAGTAATTACTCCCCACCCTGATTTTCTTTTTCCCACCCAGCAAGGTGTTTGTTTGACTGTTGAGCACAAACTTTGGTCTGTAAAGAATGACCAGTGCGGCACGGACTAGGAGATTATATACTGGGTGTTAGGTCTGTTAGGTCAAGGTTATTACATATAGTTTGTTTCTTTGAAAAGAGATAACAATTATACGCTCTACCGCTCATAGGGAAGGAAAGCTAGGTAATTACTTCTTGAGCATCAGGCTCTATTCTAAGAATGACCCTCATCCTTCACATCCTAAAGATATGCTTGGATGAGGGAACATTTTCTGATGAATGAGTTAAAAGAAACAAGTTGTTTTTCATGGGTTATTATGCAAGAAAACTTATTCTGACTAAAAATCTCCTGTCTTTTAGTCTTGCCTCAATTTAAAAAGTGTTCACCTTGCTTAAATCAAGGCACTTTTTTCAAATGTCCATTGGTAAAATTTGTCAGTTAATGGGAAAACTCTGAATATCCTGAGGTAAAATATTTGCCTAAATACCTGTGTTTCTATAAAATAAAAGTCAAAGACTATAAAGTTTGGGTTTCAAGAGTCATGCTTTATAGTGATGGTAAAAATTGTTATTGATTATTTTAAAATTTGGATTTATTAATCTTTTAACAAACTGAAAAACTGATAAGGCACAAGTATAAATACCTATTTATTACTACAATAATACAAATGTACATTTTATCAGCTTACCATCATTAGTTATGTCATAATATGTGTCAATCTTTAAGTATCCTCCCCCTGCTCCACCTGTGCCATCATTGGAATTACCCCCACCACTTCCAGTTTCTGTAGGATCCCTGGTTAGGTCATAGACAGTTCCTCCTGTGTATGAAGAGGAGGGAGCACCTCCAGGACTGCCATGTCCAGCACCTGTGGCAAGATTTTGACCACTTATCTGTAATCAGACAGATAAATTTAGATGCAATAATTTTTTTGTATTATGGAAAGCATCATGTAGATAAAAACCACAAACATTAGTTTAGCATATTACATGTAGCATGCAATATAATCTTTGTACTGCAGTTAATACTCAAATTCTTAATTTGTCTATAAAAAATAATATACAAATGGCTGACAACTGATAACAACTTAGGGCATGAATCAACAATATGCAATAGTATTTTCAAATAAAAAAATATTCAAAAAAAAATAACAGACATAGTTTTATTATAAACCTTTTAATATTCATCTTATTTTTCTTGAATATGCTAAAACACAACTATTGCATCTCTGTGGGCCTTGCTGACCTTGAGGTCAAAGGCCATTAACCATGGTATGTGACACATCGTCCTGAAATTATCTACCCATATGCCAAATATCAAAAGCATACCTCAAAAGATACAAAAGTTAGTTTCAGATGGACAGACTGATCACAAAAGGGCATTTACCAATTAGTGGCAGGGCCCTAATAATAGCCTAAATGTGAAAAGTAATACCTTAGAACCACTCCCAGGACCTTGCTGAGCAGCATATCCACCACCAGATAAGTCAATGGTGGAACCAGGATTCAGTGTGATTTCATTGCTCTGTAATATGATCTTTTTTCCCTTCAATGTGGATCCATAATGCAGTTCCAGAATGGTCAATTGCAGTGGTTTCCCGGTCGTTTCGAAGGTTACAGTGGCATAGTCTTTGATAGTAAAGTTTGAAAACTTGTAAGCTCCTGCCTGTTGGGCATCAAATACACCTTCTTTGTATGTTGCTGTCCTGGTTTCTGCCGAGAAGGTTGCTTGTTGTCCAGATGCAATAATTAAATTCTGAATATTAGTTAAAGTTCCTGTAAAAACATTATTAGAGAAACATTAGCTGAAATGAAGAAATTTTAGCTTTTCTACATGCTTTAAGGGACATAACTCTACTTTGTTGGAAAATTTTGACTATTGCTAGTTATTTGATTAAACGAGTGCTCCTGTCTTGCTATAAAAAGTTGCAATTTAGTAAAAATAATAATCTTAATGAAATATTACACTTTGAGGTTTGTAATATAGTTTTAAATGTAAAAAAATATATTTCAATTATAGTAAAAAGAACTTGGTATTATAATGTCTATATTTGCACAAGAAGGTTTTTTTTTTTACAATATATAATTGCTGCTAAAGAAGAAAACATTTCTTGTACATAATATATATTGTATAAGGTGGTCAAGGTAATGTGTATTGCTATAAATAGTTAATTTTTCTTGAATATCTAAAATAAGGTGTGATTGCAAGCTTATTAATAACTTTGTTTGTATTTGTGAAGGTACTACCAGGTTAGTTAATAACAAAAGTAGTGTCACTTGTATACTTTTATCGTCAAAGGCATATATGTTATAAACCTTGACAAAACATTACTCCAGTCATATATTTCCCAAACACAGAATATGAATGAATATGTTTAGTTTGCTAATAAGAACAGTTTCAAGTCTTATATGGCAAAGTGGTTAAGATTGTTCATCTACTATTGTTCATGTGGCCTGTCAACACTGAGATTGCAGATTCCAGTGTCACTGCGGGCAGGGTGCGCTCAACTCCAATCATAATTGACAAGGATTGTGAGTTTCCTACCAAAGGTTGGGGTTTTCTCCTGGTATTCAGGCTTCCTCCCCCAATACAAACTTAACGCCATGATATAGCTGAAAAATTACTGAAAGTGGTGTTAAACAACAAACAAACAAATCAAGTCTAATAATCATTGATGAAAAATAATGATTTTTAAACTTTACAGATATCATACAAATAAGGGTTCAGTATAAATTTGGTTTTAATCTGTTCAGATTCCCCCAAATACCAAATGAATGCAACAAAATGTTTGTTTGTTTGTTTGATGGTGTTTAACGCCACTTTCAGCAATTTTTCAGCTATATCATGGCGTCCAGTTTTTATTGGGGGAGGAAGCCGGAGTACCCGGAGAAAACCCAAATTCAATACCTTATAAGATTTTAGTAAGTTATTGACTTTGATTTCAGTAAATCTCATTACTTATGATAATGCTTTTGGCAATATACAGATACAATAATGTAAATCTGGCATAAAAAAAATAATGACGTAAGTGAACAAGATTACCTTTGAACTGATTATCTGCTCCTAGAAGTTCCACCTTTTTTGGAAGTCTTGTTTCACCAAGTTGTTGAAGATGTAAGCTACAGGTCAATTTACTGTATTCTGATGATATATCAGCACTGAAGATTGTATAATTATTGATAACAAGGATGGAACCAGAGCCACAATCCAGTTCATTAGCTATGAAGTGCAGGTTAACTGTTTTAATACTAAGTGTAGTTGAGTCACCAACCTCCAATTCATCTACAGTTACTTCTCTTTGTCCTGGAAGGTCAATTATGGTGTCTGATATAGAAGCTCCTTTGATGCCTGAATTATCGGCTAGGAGCTTATGGAATGCCAAGTTTTTAACAAGGTAATGCAGGTCAGCAGTTCCTGCACCTCCTGCTTCCGAGCTATTAGAGTCACCTCCCTTTAGAATGTAATTTCCAGTATAATTGTAATCTCCTGTGACATCCAGATATACACGACCACCACCACCACCTCCTCCACTTGTAGCATTGCCACCAATCACAGACACAGATCCTGACCCTATTATATCCACTGTCTGTATGTTTACTGATCCACCACTTCCTCCACCTCCATTACCTTTACTGTTGTTTCCATGGGAACTAATCATTCCATTCAGGGTTAATAATTTGGTAACCTTCAATTTTACAATGCCTCCTCCACTACCTCCTATTCCACCTGAAGGGGTGTTTCCTCCTGCTGAACCAAAGTTCTCTGCTGAAAATAATGCCCCAACATAAGCCAAAGTTGGTTCTGAACCAGAAAGTGAGACTCCTCCAGAACCTCCATGACTACCACCAGAACCATCCAGTCCAACACCCAATCCAGGAGCAGTGCTTCCTCCATTTACACTGATTAATCCATTATTGGCCACTTGGATGGTTGGAGCTTCAATATACAAATTCTTGGCAATGATATGACCTCCATATTTTACATTTAGTTCATCCAGTACTTTAATAGTGTAAAGACTTGTTGAATCTTTTGATATTTCCAGTATACCGTCTGCTGTGACATCTAGATTTGACAGCGATAAAGATCCAGCATTTGTTAATCCAGTAGTTGTCAAACCACTTTTAGCTGTAGCAGTAATTGATACTCTTCCATTGGATGCCACTACTAAGTTCCTCAGAGCAATAACATTTCCTTTTACTTCCAGATTGTATTCTTCATCATCTGTGTCATCTTCTAACTGAAGTCGGGCAGGCAGAGTAGCATATCCATTTTCTTTTATAATAATCTTACATGGAAGAGAAAATGCATACTGTGTACCATAACTAGTGGCAATGACAAAGTATTGATTTTCCTGTACTGTCAGGATTCCAGTGTAATCCCCATTTACCAGGTCTATTTGAATATTTGATGTATCAGATGCAAAGATAGTCTTTGCTTTCCCATTCAGTCCTAATTCTGACACAGTAGAGACACCTGTAATTACTGTTTGAGAATCTGTGGACATGTCATTGTTGTCAATCGTCAATTCAGTTTTGGAAGCCCCGCCAGATAGGTCCATTACCTTATAGATAGTTCCAGCTGCTCCTTTGCTTGTTCCTCCATGTCCACCATATGCTGTTAGGAAACCATAAAATGAGGTAAAGGACTTGACATTTAATGACATTCGACCTCCACCACCTCCTCCTTGATTTGCACTAGTACCTCCATTTACAGAGATGGTACCATGTCCTTCAAGGCTGTCACCTTTGATCTTGATGCTTCCACCACTTCCGGCACCAGTTGATATACTGCTTCCACCGTCTGCTGATATTGTACCATCAATTGACAGTTTTGTTGCCTGTATTGAAATAACACCACCACCTCTGACAGTGGTACATCCACTTCCAGGATCAATTGGAGAGGTAGTAGAGCCATATGTTGTACCCGTGTTATTACCTCCTTCACCACCATAACTTGCTCCCTTTACAGAGTTGCCAGCCCCTGATCCAGCTGTAGAACCCCCAGATGATACAGACAACACTGCTTCTTCTTCAATTGTACAGTCTGTTGCAACAAGGGTGAATGATTTGCTAATGCTTTTTAATTCTAATACAGATTTGATCTTCATGTAGAACGTTATTAAATTAAGACTGACAGAGTTCTCATTCAGGCTTAGCTTTGAATTATATCCCAGCGTTAGTGACTGTATACCAGTATAAGTAGCCCCAGACATTATTTCCATTTGTGTACTCTCTTGCAGTTCTAATGAGGTTGCTGCCAATGTTCCAGTTGAATTCACAGTGACTGAACCATGATCCCAAACTCTGAATTTAGAGACTGTCAATGTTCCTTTCAAGTCTAATGATGGATAGGATCCTGTCAAATCAAAGTCTGAATTTACTTTTAGTGTAGCTCCTAAATCAATGACAAAGTTACACTGGCATCCATGATTCAGATTATCAAATGCTGATATTGTCATTTTAGCATTGTTTGTAACAGTAACTTTGCCTGTCCCATCTGAGGACAATTTTGCAACAGTAAGGTCTGTCTGTAAGGACATTGATGCATTGTTTTTAATGTAGACTTCATCAAGTGAAGTTGGCAAAGCTAAACTATTTATTAGTTCTGTGGTGCCTGAATGCTGTAGCACTAAAACTTTTGTGGCTACCTTTTGTAAATATACAGTTCCTACAAATAAACATGGAATGTCAACAAATAATTAATTCATATTTACATTTTGCTATTATGTTTCAATCGTTTCACTAATTACAAATTTATAAATCTTAATTGTGCTGTTTACAAATATATTTTTACTTCACTTCTATACAAACCATTTTACAACAACAATGTCATGAATCTTAACTAAAAAAATTATATCATAATTGAGATGTTTCAATTACACATAAATATATCCTTTAATATTGACATATTTGTATCAAAATGGCAAAAATTAATTCATAGCTTTTATATTGTAACCCAAAAAGTGTTCATTACCACAATGGTTCTAAAATAGTAAGTTAAAAATTACCTGGGAATCCTTTTCCATCAGAGGATGCCACAGATATAACTCCACTATTAAAATCATATAATGTTGATACAATGACAGAAATCCTTCCCCCTCCTCCTCCTCCAGAACCTCCCTTTGTGGACAGTTTTCCTGTTCCTGTTAGTGTTTTGGCCTGTATGAGGATGCTTCCACCACTGCCACCAGAGGTGCCTGAAGCACCATTCATATTGACCTCACCATTCAAGGTAAAAGTGTTGGTAACAGAGAATTCAATCTGACCACCTCCAGCAATTGATCCAAAGCCATTACTTCCATACGATCTGGGATTGATTATATTGCCATAGATTTTTCCTGGGTTGTTTACCCCTGATCCACCATGACTTGCTCCACCAGTGGCAATAGTGGGTGCTCCGGGTCCACCTGTTGTGTATCCACACCCTTCTCCAGTAATTAGTCCTCCAAACAGGACATCAATAGAACCGGTGTTGATTTTGGTCAAGTTTCTGTAAGTGTCTCCCTTTATTGTAAGAGTTCCACCAGCTTCGATGGTAATGCTTGTAAAGGTATAAGTCCCAGGGGTCAAGTCACATTTTGAATTTCTATAAATATACATTTTCGGTCCTGTGCATACAGATGTATTCAGAGGGCTAATCTGTGTAGCCAGGTATCCAGTCTTCAATGTGATATATGTGGGATCAATGGTGTAATCTCCAGATGTATTTAAAAAGTTAAGCTGGAGTTCCATGCTTTGAGTGGGGCGAATACATTTAACTGAATGCTCTACTTTGCCATTGTAATCGATAACCAGAGATGTAAGAATGAGTTTACTAATTGTGGAAGAATCTACGTAGGCTGTACCCATGTTTGCAGGTGATCCCACTAGGAATATTCCTCCGTCTCGTACTGTAACCACTTTAGTTTTTGTTGCCACTGTGCCACAGATTTCTAAGACATAACCTTTCTCTACATAAACTGTAGATGGAAGTTCAATCTTGGCGTAACTGTTGACATAGATATTAGCTCTTAAATATAACTCTGTGAGGGAATATGGGAATTTAGTTGACAAGAACATTTCTGTGTAAGCATCAAGTGTAAAGTTGGAGCCTGTGGAATCTGTGGTGATGGTGCCTACTGTAGCACTAAGAGATTCTCCAATAGTTTTTCTTTTACCAAAAGAAACTTTCGTAGCAGTTTTAATATTGATTTCCTCCACCTGAACTGTGGATTCTGATGTTGGTACAGGTAATCGGGTAATAGTATCTGTTGTAACTTTGTTTTCTATGATAGCCTGAAAATTTGAAATAATATATAATAAATGTTCAAACCAAACAATTTCATGGCACATCAGAGTTTGAACAAGCAGTATAAGAACTATTTCAACTCAAACTGTAATGTATTTTATAGTATAATTTAATGTGTACAATAGTCCCTTCTTAAAAGGGTCCTGTTGCAAACAGAGCCAATGTTTTTCCTTATACAGCCTACATAACCAAATCAGGTTACCAGAATTCCTTATTTACACCTGTTTGTTATTGTTGATGTATGTTATACTGAATTAAAGTGCTCAAAAAAAACATAGATGGATATACTCCGCCATTCTCCTTCACTACTGCCCAAAAATGACTTCCCCCTCCGCTGATAATAATACATACTTTTCTGTTTGGATTAGCTCCATTTATATCCTTTCCAAGGTAGACAACTCCAGCACCACCTGCTGCTCCGCCTCCATGGCCTGTTCCACCATAGGATGTCATGGTGCCAAAGATGTTTCCAGAGATATAAACAATTGAAATCAATCCTCCTCCACCTCCACCACCATTTAAGGCGTTGCCACCATTAACACTGATGGAACCTGAAAAAGGTTAATTAATTGCATATTTGAAAATTGATATTTTTTGGAGAAACTCTGTTTCATGTACTTTTTAGTTGGTAATTATATAGTTCACTGCTTTTCACATGATGTACCTGGATATAGACATGTTTAACTAAAGATTTCAAATGAACAGGATAATAAAGGCCCTACCACTACAATCTGTGTATCTTGCAAATTGTAAATTTCCATGAAATTAATTAATATTCATTAGTATAAAAGAGAAGATGATAAAGAGCTTTCATTGCATAAAATGCATGACCAATATTTCTTCATTTTAAGCAACATGCATTTAAGCATTTATTTTCAGTCCTAAAATGAAATATCAAGTTAAAATAGTTGTGAACTGGAAGCAAGGGTATTTTTGTACATGGTATTTTGAATTTTTTTTTGGACAATTTTTGTACTTGGTATTTTGCATTTTTTAGACAATTTGTGCACATGGTATTTTGCACTGTGTTTGGACCACATTATTGCAAAATATTTTGAATATGGACATGCTGAATTTTTACGAAAATGTACAAAACTAGTCCAAATGTGTCAGTGTTTTCCTTATTTTTAGTTCTGTCTGTCATTTGTGTAATTCATAGGTTAATTAACTTATTATTTGGGTTGGTTAATTTCGGTTAAAAAACCCAAAGTGATAATTTTGTGTGGATGTTATTATGTCGTTAATTTGATAATTACTCAATTAAAAGCATTAACCATTAATAGGACATACCAGTAATATCAACAGAAGTTGCTGTAATCCATATACTACCTCCAGATGCCCCTCCACTGGTCACTGTGGCATTCTCTCCCCTGAGAACAAAATAAAATACAGGATTCAATTAACTTTTTTGAGTAGCGTTTCTGATTTATAATCAAGAATACATTGCTTCTTCTTATATTTTTTAAAACATCTGAGAATCTGTCTTTTAAGACCTGCTGGACATCGTCAATTGCTCATTTCATATCTTACATGTATTCAGAAAATTATGTCTTATATTCTTTATATGACTACAGAATTTCAGTGACAATTTTATAAAAAAAGTTGTAACTATTTTGTCTGAATGTTGTTAATGCCACTTTCAGAAATTGTTCAGCTATACCATGGCATCTAGTTTAATTAGGAATTAATCTAGACTTATTTAGGAAAAAACACCTAAAGTAGACAGGGGGGGACAATTGAAGGTGATACAGTTTAAATTCAACTAATTTTTAATGTTTTTTTTTCAGAAAAAAAAGTACAACAAAATTTCATTGCATTCTGACCCCACCAAATACATGCCCTCAAGGAATTTGTGTAAATACTTGAATCCTGTATATTTGTCCTTACCTTGCATTAAATGCTCCTTTATGAGTTAGAGTTGTAACTGTTATTTTCATAGCTCCACCACCCCTAGTAGCATGGCCACCTTTGCCAAACATGGTGGGCTGTTGGAAGTGATCATATGCATCCATTGTACTATTGCTGCTTCCTAGTGCACCACCCTCCCCTCCATGTCCAACACCAGAATAATCTAAAATGGCACAAATTAGTGTGAAAAATCATTTTCCAGTTCTATAATGATCTAAAAAGTCATAAACAAATTTAAGAACCATTCAACGACAAACAAGTTATATTAATACTATTATCACAACTGGTTCAAGACAAAGGCAAGTTGAGAATGGTTGTGTGGTCTAATATGTTACACAGTTGACACAAAGAACACAGAGTACCGTAAGCAAGTATTATTGTCCTTGTATCTTCCTCAATAAATCAAATCATCGTGTCCAACTGGTTGTAGGGTGATAAATATACAATATATGTACAATGAAAGAAAAAATAAAATTTACTTGTACATGCCTTAAAATCTTTTTTTACTTTTATACAAAAACAAGTGTGGAGACAGAAAAAATGTCTTGCCTGCATTCTGCAAAAAAATTAATCCAATTTTCCAATTTAATTTCTAGTTGTTCACTTTTGTCCTTTTAGAATGGGGCAAGCAAGCAAAATAAAAATTTTAATATTTTTATCTTGATTTTTAAAAAATCATAGAAAAACAGAAAAATTTGCAGTGAGTGATAATTTCTTGTAAAATAAGAAAATGTACCTCTGTGAATATATATATTCACAAATTTCAATGTTCAATGAGTTGTTCTTTCTGAATGGGGCATACTATACTTACCTGAAGTCATCAGAAGCATATAAATAAATAAATGAATTAAATTGTGTAATTTCTGGTTCCTTCTTCAAAGTATGTACAATAAATTACACCTTTTAAACAATTCAATATTGTATGTTGTATCTAAGATATTACATGTATAACTTTCACAGCATGAGAGACAGAAAGAACAAACCTTTTTACAAAAGAATGCCGGTCACTGCTCCATTTGCCAAAAAAAAAAAGAAGAAAACTTTAAGACCTAAAATAAAATGAACAATCGCCCATACTGTACATGATTTATTGATGAAGATTTTTAGAGGAATCAAGTTTAAAATGTCATAAAATAAGTTATATCCTATTCATTGTATTTTTTTAGTAATTGAGACAACCCTTTTGAAAAAACAAAGAAAATCTAGAATTTTAGATACATGATGTTCCAATGTCCAAGATTTTAAAGAAAACGTCGATGTCCCATGCAAGCCACTATTCATCAGCAACCTATGTATAAAATGTTGTCATTCTACAAGGCAGTTACAGAGACAGTCATGTGCTATTCATCAGCAACCTATATACCAAATAGGGTCATTTTACCATGAACAGTTACAGAAAAATTTACCTTATTTGCCAAAACAAAAATCTGGCATCTTTTCACTACTTATATATATATATCAATGATAAAAAAATTCCATTGAGACACTGCTAAAAGTTTCTAAAACAAGGAATGTAATGGAGCATTTCTTGCCAATATCTGGGTCGAAAATTTTGTTTTATAATCTAGTGATAACAGGACATCAAAAACAAATGTTGTATTCAATAACATTTCAACCACCCCCCTACCCCCTCAATAAAAAAAAACAAAAATTGTTTGAACTGGTGAAAAAACCTATACTCTGATACTAACAAATAAAGCAAAAATATATTGGTATAATACATATATTGTATAGCTAATGTAATGATTGCCAGATAACAAAATTCTTTGTACATAGAAGATAAGTAATAATTCTCTGTAAAACTGTGCTTTTGGGCTCTTTTTTACTTGATACAAGCTTATGCAAACCTACTGTGCACCATCTTTCTAGGTTCTGTTTAATGCTACTGGTGATCAATAAAATAAACAAAGACATGAGACTCTTTATAGGGTTTCTCCCATTATCAATAAATACCTTAGAAGTCACAACTTGATACAACCCGGATTAAATTTTTATAACAATTAGCTGCTATAACATAATAATAATGAATACTATAAATAAACTTGATAAGAAATAATGCAGCCTTTATTTGTGAAATACCAGAATATTCACATTGCAGCTTTCACATTACTTTGTCTGGTTATTATTACAAATATTAGGAACTCTGATTACCTTTATTTCCTGAAGCTGCATCACCAAGACTGTCAAGCTCTATAACTCCACCTTCTTCTGTCTCAACCATGGTGGCAACAACTGACAACTTCTTCGCAACTATTTTTGCTGATGCACCAATGAACAGTTTGTAGAGATTCATAGCGTATTCAACACCAGCATCGGTCATGTTGATAGTACTATTCTGATATAAATTCAGATTCTGCATTTGGTAGCTACTGCTGGTTGTATGAGTTTGACTAGTCTTTGCGAGGACCAAAGTGCTCCTATATAATGTCAAGTCTTGTAATCCACCCAGGGTTCCGTCAATGTAATTGGTCGTGCTGAACCATTTTACTGTGGACGGAAGTGTCAAGATACCATTTTTGTAAACTTTAGCATGAGCCGGGAAGTATAATGACACTTGTCTGATGGTTATTTCATGGTTCGCTCCAACAAGTAGTGTGCCTATTTTGGCTGGTTCCTTCACAAAATCTTTATTTCCAGAGAAGCTCAGAGCCAACAATTTATTGCCTGGAACAATGGTAGTTGGTTCTAAGGCCAAATGAGCTCCATTAAGCAGTTGTAGTTCATCAACATCAATTGTACTGCCACCAACAAAAGTAATCCAGGTTCTGCTACTACCATTATTTTTAACAGTAGTATAGTCAAGACTTGCAGCGAATGCCTAAAACACATTATTAAAAAACTAGTCACCAAAATCAGGTTTGGCAAAATAGGAAACTTACATATATTTGTGTAATTTTCTTTTTTTTTTTTTACTTTATGAAATCCCCTTTTCACTGGTATATTTGTATACATGATATTTATTTAAACAAGAGGCCCATAAACCACAACACTCACCTGAGTGATACTGGTACCCTGAGCCTAACTGTAAGAATTATTTTCAACCATAATTACATAATTACATCTTTGAAACACAAAGATGATCTATCAACAATTTTTCCAGCAATTAATCAAATCTATCCAGGCACTAAGAACACTAGAGGCTTTCAAGAGGCTGTATCCCTTAATTGATTTATTCAGCAATTTTTCATCTATATTATGGCATCCATCTGTAGGAAAACTGGTAATCCTGGAGTCTAGTACACCCTGCTGGCAGTGAGACTCCAACTAGCAACCTCAGTGTTGACAGACCACGTGATCAATAGTTGATTATTATATAACTACCTTCACCACTCGGCCATTGAGGCCCCTCAAATGATTCATATAAAGAAGTTCTGTAATGCCAGTCATTTTCAATTTCTGAATGGCAAAACTCTGAAAAGAACCATTCAATGAATATTTCTATTTTGTTTCAACTGGTTCAATGGTTTCCGATAAGAAGTCTTTTGAAACATTTTTCCATCGGTTTCTATGTTAAATTTATTTCAGGGGCCTTGGTGGACGAGTGGTTAATGAAGTTAAGATAAAATTAATTCTGGTTTCAAGTGGCCTACTGGTTTAGGAAAAGTAGACTGAAATGTAAAAGTTTACAGACCATGACTTCACTGAAACAATGACAGAAGAAACAGAGTAAATACAGTTCAATGGCCCTTTGGGTCGGGTGAGCTGGTAAAACTTCAGAATAAAATTACCTACCGGTACAGTGTGCACTTCTCTGTTGTCTACTTTGATCTTTGTTTTGGATCCTGCAACAATATAAACTGTGCCAGCTCCACCATATCCAGCCGATGATTGTCCACCAAAGGCATTGAATTCACCTGTATACTGTGATGTTGTGTACTGAACAGCCATACGACCTCCACCACCTCCTCCAGTACCATTGGTTCCTGCAAATATCATTTTTAACTACAGTAGAACTTTGAAGGCTTAAACTCAAAGACGCAGGTGAAAAGTGTTCAAGAAATAGGGAGTTAGAGAAACTGGATCTTGGTATTTTCTGGAAATGGTTCATCACTGGACCGGAATCGAAATTGATTTATATCTTTCAAATTATTTCCTTTCACAATGGATCAATAAAATTATATTAGATAGATTGATAGATTGATTGATTGATTGATTGATTGATTGATTGATTGGATGTTTGCTTTATGTCCAGCGAGCAGTATTTCAGCTATATTCAGGACGAGAACAAGTCAACAAACAATTAATCAATGGGACACAGGAAACACAATTTAGACTGCCACTGGAAAAGTATGGAGTTTTTGGCTACAATGGGCTTAATCTTTATCTTAATCAACAATAGCGGTCTTTATCGTGAAGGCACTCTCCAAACACGTTACCCACTATGGTCCACAGCCAGGCTTTCCGTATTATGACCTGACAACCCCTGGACCTGACGCACTGGGCTATTCTGTGGGTCGAGCATTAGGAACCCTCCCAGTATGGTCCCAGAAATTTTATTGGATATTTAAATCTGGTCTACACTTATTATCAGATCACTTTTATGGTCTACTTTTTATAACAATATTTGTCCCATTATTTTATTTAATATATCATAAAAGACTCAGTGATTCATCTTGGAGAAAATACTAAATGTCTAATTAAAACAATTGTTTACAAAAAATATTAATTTCAAACATATTACCACGTTAAAATATTGTACAAACAATACAAACACAAAGAAAAGTCAACAACCTAAAAACATTATGACAAAACAAATTTCTACTATTAATACTGCAGAAATTATATAAATAGATTTGACTTACCTTTACCCCCATTTACTTCCATTTTTCCACTGCCAGATAATGTACCAGTCTGCAGTTTGATACTTCCTCCACTAGCCCCTCCAGAGCCTTGAATTCCATCATCTCCATTACAGCTAATTATACCTAATAATTAGATTTATCCACAATTCAAATACAGAACAAAATGGTATTAAGGTATACAAATGTAACATATAAGATATTGAGATAATTTCCATTCTATTATGACTACAATGTATTATTTGATATTGTATGTAAATATATATTAACCTAAAATAGAAGGAACATTATTTGGCTACATAAGTTATCTGAATTATCCCTTCAGTGAAATATTTGAGAAAAGGAAAAAATAGAAATGAAGCTATGTATATCTTACTAAACTTATAAGGCAGGAAATAGTCCATAACACTTACCATTAACCTGGGCTGCAGTAGTAGCAATAATGCTGATTATTCCTCCACCATAAGCCAATGTGGTACCAGACTTTGAATTACTTCCAAAATGTCTAGGAACTTTAACGTTACCATAGAAGTAACCTCCAGCATATGCTTTGGAACCTTTACCACCCATGCCACCATGACCAGCTCCTGCCCCATTATCAATATAACCAATAACATTTCCATTGGATCCAGCCTGGACACATTGGATGATAAGTATCAATAAATGTACAGTGCTCCTGTGTTTTTACTAAGGTGAATATTGTTCAGTTGATAATAAAAAAATGTAAGAGCAGCAAAAAATACATAAATGTACCTTGGAAGAATATCCAAGAAAAGATTGTTGTAAATAATCAGATCATTTGTAACTAAATATCAGAGAGATGATATCCATCTCTGTGGGTCCTGCTGACCTTGAGGTCAAAGTTCAAGGTCAAAGGTCATCAACCATGGTATACAACACATTGCCTTGATATCTACCCAAATACCATATATCAAAAGCCTACCTCAAAAGATAAAAAAGTCACAGCCCTGATGCAATTAGTTTCAGACAGATGGATGGACACATGGAGAGAAGGACAGACAGATCATTATAGCTCATCTGCCACTATTGGAGGGGCCCTAATAATTATTTTAAAGAAAGTGTGTATGCATAGATATAAACAACCGAACTTTGCTACTGAATTATGTCCAGAATAAATAGCTCACTATTATCTTCTGCAACTATATTTTTCGGTCAACACTGTTAAATTCAGTTATGGTCATTTCAAATAATTAACGCCTGAACATATATTGTCATAAAACGATTGTTTGTATTCAATGATAAGTAAGTTTTGGTCATTTCAAATTACTAACACCTGAACATATATTGTCACAAAACAATTGTGTGTATTCAATGACAATGAAGTTTTCTACCAATGCGGGTCCATACCAGGACCATGGGACCATACTGGGAGGGTTCCCAGTGCTCTGACCATAGTGGGTAACGTGTTTGGAGATTGCCACCCTTCCTTGCACCATAAAGACCCCTTTTGTAGATTTAAAAAAAAAGAGTAGGCTCATTGTAGCCACTACAGAAGGCTAAATTCTCTGCCCCTACACAATACTTTTCCAGAGGCAGTCAAAATTTTGTTCGCTGTGTTTAATCCCACCCCTTTTGTCCATTGATTCATTGTATGTCAAATTGTTCTCATCCCAAATATAGCTGAAATACTGCTTGCTGGACATAAAGCAAACATCCAACCAATCATACAAATACCATGACTACATATGCTGGCTAGATCCTACAGGTAACAAATCCATTATTAGCTTGACCAGTAATGCTGGCTCCCTCCTATAAAGAAACAAGCCACCGAGATATAGTTGAAAAATTGCAAATAGCATTGTTAAAACCCATTCAGTTATTTAGGAACTAAATCCACTTACATTGCCATTAGCATGAAGTCTTCCAGAGTTATCCACAGTCAGTTTATTGACTTCAATATCTACAAAATCTGCTACCAGTAAACCACCGCTTTCTATGAGGAGTTCAGTACCAATCAGTTTCATACTTTTTCCGGCACTATCAATTTGTAGTGTTCCTCCACCTTGTACGGTTAGTTTAGTAAACCTGAAGTCAGTTGTCAGCACAGTTGATGAATCATTACCGTAGGGTCTGTAAATTAAAATTAAAATCATTTTTAACAATAATTTTGGTTTATTTATGAATTTTGAATTGAATTGTCTATCAATCTTATAAGATTTATATTGGTACTTTTTAAATATTTATTAATCTAATTCATTCACTATGCTTTGACAGCTATATAATCTGTATTCACAACAGCAAGAGCTATAGTGAAGACATTTTAACTGATTTATAATTTTCTGTTTGGTATTTAACAAAGGGCACATTTCAATAATTTATTCTTGTTACTTTTCGCTTGTGTAACTGCCTCCTTAAGTGAATGGCTTTTTCAAATTTATAATGATGCATACTTTAACACAAATTTTCCTCCTGGTCCAATTATAAGGTTTTCTGCACCAGTTACAGTCCCCTCCAGTTGTACTGAGATGTCGTTAATTACAAATGTTTGAGCTGTCCCCATTTGTCCACCAGTATAGATAACCAAGCCAAACTGAAGTTCAGGACTGTCTGCTGGTAGATCTGCTTGCAAACGTTGAAGTTTACCAACATGAAAGGTACCAGTTTTATCCCCAGATGTTTTATAGACTGTTATATCTTGCTGATGAGTCTCAGTTGTCTGTCTATAAAATGCTATCTGAGCAAGTCCATTCATAGTTACTTCGGAAAACTTGTGAAAACATCCAGCAGACTTGACACAGTCAATTTTATCAAACATCCAAGTAACGCAGCTATACTTTCTACGACCTATATCTGTAAGTGCATCATAGTTTATATTTGGATTCAAGGGTGAGCATACATTGTTGTTGTCGACCTGGAGTGAGTATGATTTATTAGAGGAGACTTTAGTATCATTAAACAACACTGTGCCAGCTCCACCACACTCATATCCGATGCCACCATAAGCTTTGAGTTGTCCCGAGTAAGCATAAGTATTATAATGGATGGCTATTCTCCCTCCGGCTCCACCCCCTCCTAGACATGTAGAGTTTCCTGTTATATCCCCTCCTCTTACAGACATTAAACCTGTTCCTGAAACAGTAGCAGCTCTTACATAGATGCTTCCACCTGCACCTCCCCCAGCTCTGATCGAATCTCCAGATGTTCCATCACAAAGGATTTCTCCATCCAAGGAAAAGTCATTAGTGATTCTGAGAACAACAACACCTCCACCACGTCCTCCCAAATATGTTCCATGTGGACTACACTGCATATCAGCTGCAGTGCTGGCTCCACCTCCTTGACCTCCATTACCACCAAATTCTTTAGGAGTATACATTGAGCCATAATTAGGAGGTACTCCTACAATATTCTGGAATTTCCCTTGTCCTCCTGATGCACCATTACCTCCACCAGAGCCACCTAGATAATAAAGAATAAGAGAATGAATGTGTTGAAAATGCATCTGCAATACTAAATTAAATGAGGGATAAAAAAAGACACACAGGACTGCATTTCATCTCATTTGACTATATGTATTTAACAGGGTCATGGCTAATTAACATCATTGACCAGTACTGAAAAAATTAATTAGGGGTGAATATTTATACAGTTTCTCCTTTTATTACAATAGTAATTGCAAAATGAAAAATTTGTTTAATGTTTATTGTAAAACTTCACACACCACTATTTTAAAAAAGGATTCATTAAAATGTCACAATCAAAGTTGAACAGAAATACTGACCTCCATCTACTTTTTGCTGTGCATCTTGGAATTCTAGTGATGTTGGTGCTTGGCCTGTTGCATTAATAATACCTGCTACATCAATCTGGACTCTATTGGCAGTTATGTCTACATAAGGTGCCTACAAGAGGGCAAATATTTTAATAAGTAGTTTATTCTGGCTGTTAAAATACAACAAGACAAAATTTGTAAAAACGTTATCTTTGATTAAGGCAAACTGTATAATAAATGAAATGAATTTTTTTAAATATCAACATTTTTTAAATCACTAATTTGGACCACTTATTACAATAACATTACAAACATGAAGGAAGACCATACCATAATTTTGCCTCCAGCATGGATTCTAAGCAGTCTGTTCAAACTCAGGGTGAGAGAAGGCTTAAATTCATCGACATATGTTGAGGAGACAGTACCATCAGCCTGAATCTCCAAGGTATCAAATGTAAACTGACGATCTAACTGACCAACTGTATGACTCTACAATATGAAAAATTTAAATATGTGATTATTAAATGTTGTATACTCAACACAAGTGTACTGCTGTGGTCATGTCAATGAATAATACTGTAAATTCTCTGTTTGTCCCACTGGTAATATAAATGTAGCTCTTCATAGATGAAGAAATTCATTCCATGTCCTATTGTTTACATTAATTTACCTTGACATAAAAGAGGAAATTCACTGCATGTCCCATTATTAATATACAAAAATTAAGCTTTTCAGCAATGGCCAAATTAACTCCTTGCGCCGTGTTAATACAAATTTACCTTTTCACCAATAAGGAAATTCACTCCTTGTCCCACTGTCAAATCATTTGCTCCAGTTAACACTCCATCCACATAGATTGTCTTGTACTCTAGACCACTAAGGGAGACAACTGCCAAAAAAATATATAGATAAATCAGCACTTTTGCCTGAACATATAAAAAATTAAGAAATCAAATTTAAACAACTATTGTTTCATGTGTTTTTTTAATTATTTTATTTTAGGTAACAATTAGTTGACTCTTCTTCTGGGTTACTGAATGCTACCAGTCCAACTACAGTCAGATATTTAAGAAATACTGAGGTTGGTTGAACAGATACCTACGCTAGCTTTTTACAAGCAATAAGTTTTTACCGAAAACCAACAGCTTATACTCATTCAGGTGTAACAGAAAACTAGCTCTTTTTTCTGCCAAATATGACAGAAAATGAGGTCTACATTCATACATGAAAAAAAGGTAGTCTACACATGATATGTAAATGCAGACTATACATAGCTTTTTATGGTTATTAAAGAAAACCAACAGTCTAAACTCTGATAGGTCTTACTAGTCAGTTTGTACAGAAAGTTGCAGCACAATCTATGCAATGTATCAATTTTAACAGAATACAGAACAATTTATAAAAGAATAAAAATTAATCTCACTTTGTGGCATATTAAATTCTGCTCCTTCATATATCCTGAAAGCTGTTGGGAATGGTGTTTCATTATCCAAAACTGTAACCTTCTGTTCTTTAGACACATGGAGCATACCAGACTTATCACCATGGAGATAACCAATTTTAACAGTTGGAGGATTGTTGGAAGTATTTGTGAATGCAAGATGGCCACCTCCAGTAATATGCAGGTGATCAAATGATAATGAACTACTTGTGTCCGAAGACGTGGTGACAATATATGTTCTTGAAGTGTCCATGGATTTGTCAATGATGAAATCGTTAACAGGAGTATATCCATTGTTATCCACATAAACAGATGTTTTGATAACACCACTAGCAGCTTCAGGTGCCTGGACAAATACTGTTCCAGAACCTCCCTTCTCTACAAAGCTGTTACCCCCATATGTATGATATGATCCTCTGTAGGAGTAGGTACTAGTAGAATATACTGCTATCCGGCCTCCTCCACCTCCACCTCCAATGACCTGTAAGACATATGGATATTTTTTTTTAAATAACTGTGTTCTTACAGATACAAGTGAATTAAAAGAAAAAGTTATTGTGTAAACAGAATGTGTTTACATTTCTTCATGAAACAAATATTTCTAATGGCAAGCATTTATATTTTTAAGAAAGAGTCTTTCTCCTGAAAAAGCTTCCAATGGTAATTCAGAACGTCATCAAATGTACAACCATAAAACCTTAACAGGTTGCATTGTTTTGTTTTTTGTTTGAATACCAGTTATTATTATCATTATGGTAGCTTTTATTTAATAGACAAGTTTTAGACTAAGACCTATCCATCTTTAACACTTAAATACCTGATAATACCTATAATGTAATAAATATTTATACAATGTATAATAATCAAGATAAACATGAGTTTGTTATTTATTATCAGAGAATATGAATGAACATTTTATATAAGTGTATTTCAAAAACAGAACATAATGGCGACACTTACTAAAGGATTGCTACTTGTCTCTCCACTGCAATATCCCCTTTGACAGTTGGTGGCAATGGCATTATTTACATTACAAGTCAGAATTGTCCCACTCTTGTAACAACATTGGTTACTTGGGTCCATACAAGAAGACACACAGTTTCCACTAAGAAGGAAATACCCCGTTTCACATGTTAAACATCTTAACTTCTCATTACAACTAATGCAGTGTGCTACACAATCAGAAGCGCCACCTTTTGACGATATTGTTCCAGTTCCTGTGAAAACGGGTAAAAAGGATCAATACATAATAGACTTTAAAGTTGTAATTATATTGGCCAAGATATGATCACATATTTTTTTAGTTTTTGTAACTGCGTTGATTAGTTCTGCAACACTGTAAATAAATGTAAAAATATTGCCAATGCAGGAATTTATTGAGACAAGGAAAGAATATAGACTGAGGACATAGGAGTTGTTCTGGAACAGCCTTGTATTTAGTGTATACTAAAACAGCTATTATTGATTGGCATGGTTTTTAAATAATGTTTCGCATAAGATACAAAAAATAAATATAGTTGTTTATACATTTACTGCAGAAATAAGGTTTAGGACATCTTTAGACGCTAGAGCTTTTGACAAATATATAAGCGTTAAAAGAGGATATATCGGAATTATATTAGTTGAATGTTTAATCAAAACAGATTCAAGATATATATACAGAGACATATTTGGTCACAATGACGTTATTAGCAATCAAAATAAAAGTAGGTTGTTAACTGAGTCGCTGACATCAGTAGTGATCATGTGAGTTATTAGAAAGGTTAGAAAACACATGCCCAAATGATCAATGATCATGTGACTTGTAATTGTTGTCAGCTACAAAATACAATCAAAAACACACAGTAGATAGAAGGGGAAAAGAGCTATCAGATGAGGTGACAAAGATGATAATAAAGTTTTTAGAGAATGAATTTTCAAGTAGAAAGATTAGAAATACTAGTAACTTGCATATACCCAAATCAACAGTCATGCACAAAATATTCTATGACATGCTCGGAGGAAAACAAATGCAGAAAAGGAATATTGGCATTTGTTGGACCATGTGTCCATATGAGATTTGAGAGTATTGTTAAAAGTCAAACATGAGGATTGTTAAGTGACAATACTGCCAAGTTTAATGAAGAAAACATTAACACAGTTTCAAAGAATTCAGTTCAAAATAATACAAAGAGGAAGAAGGTTGTCGTCTAAGATGAGATTCAAAAGAAGAGATTTGCTTGGTGCAGAGAAAAAATGAAGATGGACAATAAAAGACTAGGTATGTATAATATTTTCTGACGAGAGTCAGATAAAAGGAGAGAGGGCGACAGGTTTTGATTTCATATGAAATCATAATATGGTGATGTATTTGTTGTAATGTTGTATGCACTTAAGACAAGTGGGATGGAAATATTAATGCTGTGAAGTATCAGGGTATCTTTGAGGGACATTTGTGGCCAGTAATTATGGGTAATTTCCTGCAGAATTGCTACTTTTTTCAAGATGGCAATGCCCCAGTATGCCGGGCTAGGACTACGCGGGACCACATGGCTAGGAATGGTATAAATCAAATGAGCTGGCCACAGCAGTTACTAGACCTTAATAATGCTATCCAGAATGTGTGGTTACATGAGAGAAAACTTCATACTGGAATCATACTGGAATGATGGATTCTAAAGAACTGCACAATAACATTTGTCAGATTTGGAAGTATATCACCTTTGTTCCTTCAGAGCCTGAACATTTGAACCAAAGAGGATTTAAAATGTGATCAATGCTAAAGAACACCAAACAAATTATTATGAGTAAGTTTGTTTGTTTGTTTGAATGGTGTTTTAACGCCACTTTCAGCAATTTTTCAGCTATTTCATGGCGTCCAGTTTTTATTGGGGGAGGAAGCCGGAGTACCCGGAGAGAACCCCCGACCTGCGGTAGGAAAACTGGCAATCCTTGTCAATTAAGATTGGAGTCGAGTACACCCTGCCTGCAGTGAGAATCGAACCCGCAATCTCAGTGTTGACAGACCACGTGATCAATAGTAGACGAACTACCTTGACCACTCGGCCACCGAGGCCCCCTTATGAGTAAGTAAGTATAATTAGAGAAAAGGTGCCAAAATAATACCATCCCATGGTTCTTTCTGAAATAATGTTGCCACTGTGACCAAAAACTTTTGGCAAGTCTCTCTCTAAATATGTTAAATATCACAAATTCCGATTTTGTTTAGAAGAATTTCAGTGATATTATTGTATCCAGTGTACATATAGGTAAAAAAAGCTAAAACCTTGGTAGTGTCAATACTTTTCTTTACATAAAGAATTTATAAAAATACAGTTTCTTGTTTCTTTTATTTTTACCTGTAAAATGGGCAGATTGCAATACAATGCTGCCTCCTGAACCTCCTCCTGATCTTGAGGTTTTGCCATCCACACTGATATCCCCATCAATTTCCATTTTATGTAAAGCTATTAGGTAGATAATTCCTCCCCCTGTACCATCTCCATCATATGGGCCTCCACTACCATACTCTGTTGGCATGCGGATGTTTCCATAAGCACTTGATGCTGAGGTGGAACCAAAACCCGTTCCACCTAAACCTCCATGTGAAGCTCCTGATCCACCATTTGTGCTGTATTTACCAGGAGCTAATCCTTTACCTTGTTGCCAACCACGCCCAGCAGCAGTCAGGAGACCCTCTGAATCAATGGTAATGTTGGTTGCTGCAATATTTTTAAAGATAATGTAATATAACAGCTAAACATACCAAATAGAACAAAATAAAAAACTTCTAAATACTCTTTTTAAATTACAAAATAAATTTACTTACAGTATTTCTAACATTACCACAACATGGTCACATATTGTCTGTGTTTTTGTAATTTAATTTTAACTGAGAAGAATTAATGATGCAAATTGTCACAACATCAGAGTTATCTCCACCTGCTGAATGTTGTCACTTGTAGTCTCCTTATTGGAGTTTTTATACCTTTGTATTCAGGTGTAGGACCACCAAATACCGGTAACCAGTCCTGAGGTTGTACGTAAAAGTAGTGCTATTTAAAAATAGCTGTTCACTGTTGTAATTATAACTTTTGAACCATAATAGATATTGGAACAAACTTGGTATTTTTGGAAAGCTGAATAATTCAGGAAACAAGAGGATAAAGTTGAACTGATGTGTACTAAAGATAAGAATTATGTAAGTCATTGGATGACATGCACTATTTTGAGACTGAACTTGAAAGTGAAAGTAGATTTTTTCAGTGTATTGACTTCCGGTTGGTCGTGCGTTCTTATATGCCATGAAAGTGGTGCTGAAATTTTGAGAGAATACTTAGGGGTTACATGTTGTCATGTGACAGGAATATTTCTTTATTTGAAACAAAGGTAAAATGTTCAGAAAAATTCAAAATCAACTAATTTTATATAACTGAAGAGGCGATAAACAATGGTGGTCCTTCCCCTTCCTGATTATGACATAATTCTTTTACAAACTTAAAAGATTAATTGTATGTATATTATTGTTTCTAAAAGTGTTAATTAATAACACAATATTCATTATATGATACAAAAAGTTAAAATGAGTACAGAAATAAGCAGATGTTTACCTTAATACATAAAATTGCAAATGGCAATCTTAATAGCCAGTGGAATTAAAGTCATTTATTATCAATGTTTTAATTGCAATGGTTAAAGTATTAAAATAATATTTTATGATCTTTTTTGGATTCTTTGTGTTTGTTGATTAATTAATTCAGTTTTTGTTTTGAAAATGTTTATTTGTCAGTTAAGTATAGCAATGATCAAAATAAACACAATATGACTCTGCAGTATTTTTTATTAGCACTAGAAAATAAAACAATCAACATAATTAATATGTATTTCAAGAGAATACCATAAATCGGATTATTTTGGTTATAGTTTTATTTTCGTTTATTTCGCAAGTGCCAAAATTAAACACACCAAATTAAAGCATGCACCAAAATTTTACACTGCAAAATAGCAAATAATATACCAAATAAATATATATATAAACAAATATGACCTTGCTCACTACTATGAATAAAAGAGAACAGCTTTGTGATTGTTGTCTTACCCTGTCATCAAAATATCCAAAATTTAACACATCAGTTGGATAAAACAGCAAAATTAAACACACCAAAATTAAACAAGGCTTTTGAGAGAAAAACGCCAAAATATCAAGATGCCAAAATAACCAGATTTATGGTATAAATTATGTATGGCAGTTCAAACTTTGTAAAGCACACTTAAGTCAGACTCTACTTCAAAAGTCTGTGAACTTTTTGTGAAATGTTTACATGCAGATTTAATAGGCATACATGCATTTTTCATGATTTTCTGGAATAAACAATAGACCCATTCTGACTTTAATGACCTTTTTGGCAAGGACTAAATTATTGCTATTATTAAATGAGTGAAAATTTGCAATGCTGAGATAAACGAATAAATAATATGTAAACAAATGAAAACCTCTATTTGTTTCACATTCAAGCCACATATGTTCATATTACCTTTCAAAAACATATCATTAGTTCTGAATTCTCCGCCCCCATTTATTGTCAGACTTCCATTAAGTCTGATGTCCAGCTTGTTATCATTAGCTGCCTCTCCAAAGAATTCAAACACACCACCATCTAGTACAGTAATGCTGTCCAATTCAAATTTATTTGGTGGAATAACATCAGCTGCATTCACTTTCTCTGGTGGATAGACATAGAATGCTCCATCAAGAGAGATGTTTAGTGTTCTTAGACCCTGTACTGTACCTCCATACAGTGATATTCTACAGTCTCTCAGGTAAGTGTCGTAAGGTAGATTCACAGTTCCATTCTAATAAAAATTAAAAAAATACAAAACTTCTTTTTTTTTACATTATTTTGAGCAATTAATCTTATATGTCTAAAATAATCAAGAACAATAATTTTTATGATATGACAGTAGTTTTTGCTTTGATCTTCTTGGTTAAAACAATAACAATTTCTTCTGATAGAACTTTGATTTCAGCACGAAAGTTCATGTGTTCTCTAGGAGTTTAACATAACATTCCAAATGTTGTTCCATACATAGATCAGTGAAAATATCGCAAGATGAAATATATTGGTACATTTTGATTGGATAGAATAATTTTATCAACCCAGAGGTTAAAAAATCCACTGGTCCGAGGGTCCGGGACCTGTCGATTTGCATATCGGACCTTTGCATCACAGCAGAGACAGAGTCCGACGGACCAGTTAAAAAATAAATTTTATTTTATTCAATTATGTTTCATCATTGCTTTTCTGTATTTGTTCGGGATCTGTAATATGCTTGATATAGACAAAGTAAGTCAGTATAGAATCAAGTGCATCGAAGGCCTCTCTTATCTACGTTTTTTCTGCCTTTGGCAGTGCTAAGAATTAATTATTGTTGATGAAAGCATGTTGGAAACATTGATGAAAACATGACCCAGTCATTCATGACAAAATTATTCGAACTCGAAGTCAAGTCAAATAATGCGGTTTCAATCCGGATTTGTAACTGTCCCTTGGCTTTTGGCTCTTGTTGTTCGGTCGGTTTTCTTTGCTACTTTCAAATGGTGACAAACTGAGTCAAGTCCGAAAATATCGAAAGATAAACAATATGACCAAAATAAACTGAAGTGAACATTTCAAAGAAAATCTGCTGAAAAAAGTGAAACCGATGACTTCATTGATGTATGAAAGCTTTCAGTGAAAATTAAAGTTGAATTGATGCTAGTTTTCAGCATTTTAAATGCCACTAAAATACAAGTTTTATATTGAATTTCTTTATAATTTCTTGATTATCTTTTTACCTAAGATATACCTTAGATTAAAAATTTTAAACAAATAATTCATTTATTACCCTTGGGTCTGTTTCAATATGTTATGAAGCAATGGTTAGTAAAATATTTATTCCATTTCAGGCTTAAATGTATATGGCATTTTACCATATGGTCATTTCTTTATATTTGATATATTTTTATTTGAATCAAAATGTCATGATCACATACTATGCAACTGGCATGATCTGTATTCAGAATTGCCTAAATGACATAATTAAAACAAGAATGGAATAGCCAGACCACTGGAAATTTTATCAGGACTAGAGAAATTATGTGGTCCACAGGTCCTGGACCACTACAGCTCCGCAAAACTTTTTAACCATTGCAACCATCAGAATAAGTCTTGTGACAAAGCTTCAAGTCGATTTTCTCACTTGCAAATTTTGAATGGAAGTGGTTGCAGAAGTGAATCAACGTAAAAATTTGATATGGTACATGTATTTTTAAAGTTTTGAAATTTAATTGTCTGATTTTTTATCATGTCCATAGAATATAATGTATTGGGGGAAAATGTCATTTGATAAAACATTTGAGGACCTTTAGTATATATCTGAACTGTTATTAAAAGGATCTTTGGACCTTTAATTATTAAGTTTTTTTATGAATATATAGTTTTTAAAAGTATTCCTTAATCAATTTAACACAAATTCTTAGAATTTCCAAAGTGTAGTTTTTAAAAGTATTCCTTAATCAATTTAACATAAATTCTTGAATTTCAAACTTGATACAAGGCCAACATTAATTAATTAACTTAAACTCTTCCTTTTTAACCAAACAAATACACAATTAAAATTTTCAAATTGCTGTGTTACAAAACAAATACCAGAAAGAGATGAGATCTTTCAAAACACACTGACTAGAATACACACCTCATACAATGATACATCAAAAGTTAGCACAGCCGTAGCACCAAAATCAATGTTAAGCCACATTCCAGCTTCTACATGAACACCAGCAGTGTTGTCCCCAGCAACCTTTGTCAGCGTCAACTTCCTGTCACCTTTGGATGGCAAGCCATTAGAGTCAATGGCCATCATTCCAACATTAGCATAGGTACCCAGGTCTAACGTATCTAGTTTATGTTCGTCTGTTATCACATCCGGTATGGTTATTCTGGTTTTTCTATTCTAAAATTGCAAAAGTGACATGGATTATATCAACACTCTTTTGGATTCACTAGTTTTAGAACAGTTATAAATATATATATCATTTAACTGGTATTACAGTTTCATCCTAGTAAGAAATGTAAGTACATGTATGAAGGAACTAATCACACGAAAATAAACCTACCGGTAGAAGAAAACAACTCAAAGATAATAAGTTTGAAAAATATTCAAACTTTTGTGAAATAATTTAAAATGGTACAGCAAACAACATTGTCCGCTTTGTATTTATATAAATATTCAGACTGAACAATTTTTAAGGTTCATAAATAATCTAGAGACATGTGATGGTATGATGGTGTGTTGGTTGTTAAACTTCATTATAATACAAACCCCTTTGCCTTTTTGATTGTACACTTGTAACTTTGTCTCTGGAGATGTTCCAAGTTTCCTGAGGTATACTGTCCCTGCTGCTCCAATCTCTCCACCATTAGCAGATCCACCAAGGGACATCAGATCACCAATGTACGCAAAAGAGCTGTATATGATAGACAGACGACCTCCCGATCCTCCATTTCTTCCTGAGCCACCAGTTATCTGTTTTTTGTTAAATTATTACCAATTAATAAACCAACCAAACCTTTACAAATGTTTAGAAATATTTCATTGACTTAATCAAATCCAAACAATGACAAAAACTCACCTGGTAATTCTGCTTTTTCCCACCTAAATGCTATCACATAGATAGACATAGTGTATAAAGTGGCTTCAACAAACAGACACTGACTAAACTGCATGGTCAGTTGTATAGTAAGTACTTAAAATAGTCATTTCACAAGGGTGCATATCATGTTTATAAACTTGAAGGGCCCAATATAATGAAGAACAAACAAAATACCAAGAACCTAGCATTCATTACAAATCTGAATATGTTTTCAAGCCATATGATTTAAAAAACAAGTGTGGACACAGAAAAATGTCTACCCTGAATTCCGCATCAGTAACGAAAAAAAATTACGTCATAAGCATAACGTAAATAGCATTAAATTGTTATCATTTAAAATATACAATCCAGAGAAATAGATCCAATCCAAAAACTTTAACTTAGTCACTGGACCGTGAAATTGAGGTCATGGTCAGTAGAAACCTATGAGACACTCATGTAATAATCATTAGCAATCTATATACCAAATACTGTCATCCTACCATGCATGGTTACAGAGGAAGTGCCCTAATCCAAAAACTTTAACATAGTCACTGGACCGTGAAATTGAGGTCAAGGTCAGGTGACACCTACCAGACAGTCATGTACTCTTCACCAGCAACCTATATGCCGAATATTATATCCCTACCATTCGTGGTTACAGAGGAACTGCAGTAACCCAAAAACTTTCACATAGTCGCTGGACCATGAAATTGAGGTCAAGGTCAGGTGACACCTACCAGACAGTCATGTACTATTCATCAGCAACCTATATACCAAATATTGTCATCCTACCATGTGTGGTTACAGAGGAACTGTTGTAACCCAAAAAATTTTACATAGTCACTGGACCGTGAAATTGAGGTCAAGGTCAGGTGACACCTACCCGACAGTCATGTACTATTCATCAGCAACCTATATAACAAATATTGTCATCCTACCATTGGTGGTTACAGAGGAACTGCCGTAACCCAAAAACTTTAACATAGTCGCTGGACCATGAAATTGAGGTCAAGGTCAGGTGATACCTACCAGACAGTCATGTACTATTCATCAGCAACCTATATAACAAATATTGTCATCCTACCATGCATGGTTACAGAGGAACTGTCGTAATCTAAAAACTTTAACGTAGTCGCTGGACCATGAAATTGAGGTCAAGGTCAGGTGATACCTACCAGACAGTCATGTACTATTCATCAGCAACCTATATACCAAATATTGTCATCCTACCATGCATGGTTACAGAGGAACTGTCGTAACCCAAAAACTTTAAACATAGTCGCTGGACCGTGAAATTGAGGTCAAGGTCAGGTTATACCTACCAGACAGTCATGTACTATTCATCAGCAACCTATATAACAAATATTGTCATCCTACCATGCATGGTTACAGAGGAACTGTCGTAATCTAAAAACTTTAACGTAGTCGCTGGACCATGAAATTGAGGTCAAGGTCAGGTGATACCTACCAGACAGTCATGTACTATTCATCAGCAACCTATATACCAAATATTGTCATCCTACCATGCGTGGTTACAGAGGAACTCTCGTAACCCAAAAACTTTAACGTAGTCGCTGGACCGTGAAATTGAGGTCAAGGTCAGGTGACAGGTGACAGACTGGCAAGAACTCATCATAAGCTACCATTGGACCAAATTTGATGGACCTAGGGCTTAGGCTTACAAAGATATAAAGCAAAATGTCCAATTCTTTACGCATAACATTTAATGCCATACTTCTATTTCTATGATATCAGTACTTACTTCAACAGACCCAGAACCATCAAACAAGACAGTTTCTATTAATAGACTTCCACCAGTTCCTCCTCCAGAATAAGCCTTGTTAGCACCATCCTGTCCATTTGCACTTACTATGCCATCTATTTTGGTTTCTGCACTTATATTGAAGTAAATAATCCCTCCTCCACATCCACCTGTCAATACAACAATTTGTCAAAAGGAGGCTGTCAACAAGTAAAACAACATATAAAGTAAAATAATTGTATTCAACAAAATATTTCCTTTTTCAGTTCAGATATTTTCAAGTTAATTTTTGAATGCATATTATTGCCATTCATAAAGCTGTAAAATATTTCATTTTTTATGTCACAATATGAACAGCAATGGAGGTATTACATGATACCATGTTAGATTATTTAATCATAAGTTATGACATGAATAACTAACGAATATAGCTTTTGTCACATATTCACTTTTGGAACTATGTTTAATAATAGTTTTGAAATAAAATAACCTAAGGACTACTCCAATATGGATGGTTTTTTTGTTAATTTTAAAAAGGTTCTTGTAAAAACCACCTAAGTCAAGTTTGCTTTAAATTAAAGCAAGCTACAAAAATTTACATATATTTTTATAGGATCTTGCATTGAAGAATTTCAGAAGATATCTTATAAATCTTAGTGCCCAAATTTAGAAATTTTTCTAAGTAAAATTTACTTTTATTAAATAAATACTTACCACTATAAATTCTGAGATACTCCCTTAGCGACCTTGACACAGCAGGAAGATAAACAATAATTCTTGAAATGTTCCCCTCAAACCGGATATCCCATCTCTAATACCCCATTTACCTCATTCCATTTCCCTAAGACTAGGGGATGAAGGGGAGGCAGGGTGGGACCTTTAATTTATAGTGGTAAGTATTTATTTATTAAAAGTAAATTTACTTACAAAAATTTCTAATTTTATATCAATAAATAGCTTACCACTATAAATTCTGAGAAATTCAGAATCTAACAGACAGCTGAATCCCCTGATTTCTTGGAAACCAAAGGAAAATTAATTTGTTGAGCTGCCACAATAGGTCCAAGAGAAAAAAGGTTGTCTGCTTGGGCAGACATAGACCTAAGGTAAAAAGAGGTAAAAGAATTTTGACACCTCCAAAAACCTGCGGATAAAACTTCAGAAATAGAAGCAGAATTAAAAAGTGCCCAGGGGGCAGCAAGAGCTCTAACTTCATGAGCTTTAACAGAGTGTCGGGTAAGAAGTTCTTCTCCCGAAGACTCGTAAGCTAAAATAATAGCCCGACAAATCCAAGAAGAAATTGTCTTTGCAGAGATGTCAGAAATACCCTTTTTTAAAGGAAGAAAAAGTCTAGTATTCTTGACAGAACGAGTATTCCTAGTTCTGTCCAAATAAATACTAAGGATTCTGACTGGACAAAGAAGCTTAGAAGAAGCATCATCCGGCAGAGCTGGAATACAGATGGGTTCTGCCCCTCTATCTGGAATCTGATTCTTATCCAAGAAAGAAGGATCTGTTAGAAGAGTAACAGAAGACTTGTTTCTAGAAAAACGAAGACAAGAATCCGAGACAGATAAGGCATGAATCTCGCTTCTTCTTCTACCGGAAGCTAAAGCGATCAAAAAACAACATTTGTAAGCAACAAAACGTAGGTCAACTTTCTCTGCTGGCTCAAAAGGGGCTGAATTAAGGGCAGCTAGGACCAAACCTAAATCCCACTGTGGAACTAACTTATTTTGTTTAGGTCTTTCTAAACTAAAGTTCCTACCTAATAAAGAAATATATTCGTTATTACCAAAATCTGAGCCACCAAGAAGAGAAATAGTCTTACCTATAGCAGATCTGTAACCTTTGATAGTCGAAGGTACCAATTTTTTAACCTCAAAGAGGAAAACTAGGAAGTCTGCTAATTGCTGAACAGTGACATGGACAGGATCAATTTCCTGTTCACTACACCAATTACAGAAGATGGACCACTTGGCATCATAAACGATGCCTGTGGACTCTCTAACAGATCTAGAGATGTGTGAGGCTGCTCTTTCAGAAAAGCCTTTCTGTCTGAGACCCTCCCTGATAGTAACAAGGCGTGAAGGTGCAGAGACTCTGGGTTGGGATGTACCACTTTTCCTCTGAATTGAGATAGTAGATCTCTTCTCAGAGGAAGACGAAGAGGTCTGGCACAAGACAGATGCAGCAGATCTGTGTACCACCCTTGTTTTGGCCAAGCTGGCGCAATAAGAATGATCTTGAAGTCCTCGACTCTGATCTCTGCTAGAACCTGGTGGTGAAATCTGAATGGAGGGAATGCATAAGCAAACATTCCTTTCCAAGACAGGGACATTGCGTCCACTGCAAATGCCAGGGGGTCTGGTACTGGAGAAACGAAAGTTTCCAGCTTGTGATTCAGACTGGTAGCAAAGAGGTCCAGAAGAGGACGGTCCCAATGGAGAACAATGGAATCGAAGACTACTTTGAGTAATTCCCATTCCGTGTTCACCGGAGAAAGAGACCAAGACAGGGAATCCGCTAGGACATTGAATGTCCCTGGAATATGTCTGACTATTAGAACTATGTTCCACTGAAGACAAAATTTCCTTGCATAGAAGAAAAAGAGCATGGCAGTGAGTTCCTCCCTGATTTCTCAGGTAGGCCACTACAGTAGTATTGTCCGTTGCTAGTACTAATGTCTTTGAGACTAGAAAAGTCTTGAAAGACTGGAGTGCTAACAGGACTGCTCTCATCTCTAGGAGATTGATGTGTTCTTGCTGATGAGCAAGTGACCACACTCCTGAAACTGACTTCCCTTCTAGAAAGGCTCCCCAACCTAGGAGAGAAGCGTCTGTGTACAGGGTTAAGGAGGGTATTGGTTGAGCCAATGCCACACCCTTCAAAACATTTTCCCTGCGAGTCCACCAATCTAGGTGAGAAAGAACCACTGGAAGAATAGGAACTGCTGCTTCCCAATCTTCTGAGGTTGCTTCCCAATGTTCTTGGAGATAGAACTGGAGGGGCCGAATGTGAAGACGTCCCAAGGGGACCACATCGGCCAGAGAATTCAGATAACCCAGAAGTTGGGAGAACTGTCGTGAAGTAACTGACGAACAGTTGTGGAACATCTGAATTCTCTGACACAGGGAAAAAATTTTTTCCTCTGGAGGAAAAATCAGTCCGAGGTCTGTCCTGTAATGTTCCCCCAAGAACAGAAAACTCTGAGCAGGAAGAATCTCTGACTTCTTCCAAGATATGAGAAAACCCAGATCCAGTAGAAGTGAGATGAAGAGGTGAGTGTGATGAGACAGACATTCTGGGCTGAATTCTTTCAGCAGAGAATCGTCCAGATATGAGTGAATCTGAATAGACAGGGTATGTAGATGAGTTACAACTGTCTGAAACACTCTGGTGAAGACCTGAGGAGCTATTGCCAGGCCAAAAGGGAGGGCCAGAAATTGGAAAACCTTGCCATTCCAAACGAAACGTAGGTATTTCCTGTAGGCAAAAGCTATGGGAATGTGGAAGTATGCATCTGAGAGATCGAGACTGGTAGTCCACATACCTGGAAGAATACATGACCTGATTGATCTGTTCGTCTCCATTTTGAAATGGGGAACAGAAAGGTAAGTATTCAGAATAGACAGGTCTATAACAGGTCTCATCCCCCCCCGTTTTCTTGGGAACCAAGAAAAGACGAGAATAAAAACCTGGAGTCAACTGATGAGAAGGAAGTTCTTCTATTACTCCTTTCAGTAATAGAGTCTGAACTTCTTCTGACAGGAGAAGGAATTTCTCCTTGTCTGAAGTCTGAGACATAGGAATCAGACTTGCTGAGAAAGGAGGAAGTTCCAGAAACTCTAGATCCAACCCCCCCCCGAATTACTGACAGTACCCAAACATCTGTGGTGATCTTTTCCCACTGATGTAGAAACTGGGACAATCTTCCTCCCACTGGTATTGAAGGAAGGGGAACATGAAAATGTTCCTCTCCTTCGGGAGAAGTCAGTAATAAACGAGGGGGCAACAACCTATTAACTAGGGCCAGTCTTCTTGTTTCCTTTAAAACCTTTAGAAGGTTTTTTAGGATCAGAAGATTTAGTGACATTGGTCACCTTTCTTCTTTTAACAAGAGCTGACTGGTTAGACGAGGAGACAGTAGCAGACCTCTTACCATTAGTCAATTGAACATTGACCTTGGGTGGTTGTGGAGTCTTGGCAATCTCCTCCTGCACCCTCTGAATAGGCAAGCCAAAAATCTTGTCCGAGAGAGGTGACCTCAGTAAGGAATCATTAAGACTTTCACTTACAGAAGATTTCTCTAGAATTTCCCGCCTTTTAGAAAGGGTGAAATTCGCAAGAGTGCCAATGAGAAGGAACTGAGACGAACCCAGGGCCTGGTCAACCTGTAAAAGGAGTGTTTTGACTTCAGACAAATCATCTCCAGATTTATCTTGAAGCAAAGCTCCTACTGCTGACAAGAAAAATTCAGCAGAACCCAGAACATGAGAGATGCTACGCAGTAGATTTTCTGATTTTGCCCAAAGAGACTGGGAGAGTCTAAGACCATCTACAGATTTAGCCCCTAGTAGCTGTGCCAAGGATTTGTCACAGACTGGGGCTGTTTTCCCGATAGAGGAGTCATGAACTTCAAAGTCCTTACTCCTGAATCTACCTGGAAAAGAAGTAGCACCAAAACCTGCAGCAGAAGACCCCTGAGCAGACTTATCAAACAATTTGTTATCGAGACAGTCGTTAACAAACTGAATAGCTGCAGTAGTGTGATTAGATTCTGGAAAAGACTTGTAAGTGGCAAGTTCTTCCTGGACTAATCCACATGAGGTCTCAAAAGTAGAAACAGTTTTCTTAGGTCTAGGAGGAGATGGACAATGAACATGGGCAACATCTCTTAAAAGAGAATAAACCCTAGCTCGGAGTTGATCTTTAGAAGACACAACAGAGTCCTTTACCTCAGATTCCCTAGGGGAACAAACCTGTGAAGACAGGGAAGACCTAAGAGAAGAAACTGCTCTAACTGGGATGTGGGTAACAGGAGTCTCTTCATTTTCCACATCTTCCCCAAGGAAGTCAGCTTCCTGGCTACCTGGGGCCATGGAGATAATGTCAGACTCTTCCACCTGAGGAGAACGGATGGAGGCACCATTGCCCTCTAAAGCTGAGACTCTACTAGAAATAGCACCTAATTCCTCCAACATAGATTTTTTAAAATCAGCTAGGGCCTCCTTAAACCCAGAAACCAAAGAAGTTGCTTCAGAATTCTGAGACATAGCTGAAGAAATTGGGGCTCTAAAGGAGTCCTGCCCACCAAAAGCTGGCTGAGGCCAGTATGGGTAGGGGTACATACCCTGTCCCTGAAAGGATTGGGGAGGAAGACCCCAAGGAGGCCGAGGAAAAGCCTGATACTGAGTGTAAGGTGTACTAGGTACACTAAAACTAGTACAGACTGGCGGTGCAGAGCTTAATCGCATGGCTGAACCTGAAGCAGAGTATGCGGAACCAGTACTGTCTACCGGTCTGGAATAAGTGTGAGTAACCGTAGACAGTGTGGGTATGCCAACAAACCTTGGTCTACTAGGAACTGGGTCCTGACTTAGACCCCCCCTCCTCAAACTTGTAACTGATGTTACAAGGCTAGTAGAGGAGACGGGTGTCGGAATACCCACAAGGGGATTAGGGCAAGACCCATCCCAAAAGCAGTCGGTACCTGTAATGACACTCTTGTCAAAAGTACTCCGACCTTCAGTTTCATTAATATTTATGCTGGTAAAATCCATAATAATGCAAATCTTACCTGACAATAATATACAAAACAATACAAACAATTCAAATAATCAAGAAAAATTGCTAAAATTCAACAAATAAATCTTCCTTCCAAAATAGCTAGCTATGCAGCAAAAAATCGTGCCAATCGTTGTCGCAGCAGGAAATGGAATGAGGTAAATGGGGTATTAGAGATGGGATATCCGGTTTGATGGAAACATTTCAAGAATTATTGTTTATCTTCCTGCTGTGTCAAGGTAGCTAAGGGAGTATCTCAGAATTTATAGTGGTAAGCTATTTATTGATATAAAATTAAACTGTAGCTCTGTTGCATCAAAACAGCACACATGAATAATAAATGGGGAATAGCGTACAGTAATTAGGGTCGTATTGTCCGCGGTTTTTTTCTTTTAATTTTAGTTGGAAAGTAATGGTGTGGATTATACATAAATACAGACTCGATCTAGTTTTTTTGTCCCGTTGATTGTTGTCAGTGGCGGTCGCCATTTTGTTGTAGTGCCATATGCGGTATTTTCGTACTATTCTAACATTATTCTTTTACAAACTTCCATATGTATACGTTGTTATGATATTAATTTTTACTTAAATTATTTTTAGTAATATTATATTAATTATATAGGACGAATAAAAATTAAAACAGATACGAAACTAGTAGATGTATAACCTGTATTGCGAAAAATGCAAATGGCATCGTTATGTAACCACAAGTGTTTGAAGATCTATGTTTTGATTGCAATCATTCAGGGATTAAAATAAAACATGTTATCTTTTTGTTTTCTTTGTTTTGGTTGATGAATCAAAGTTGACAAATTGTTTTGGTTTCGAAATGTGTGATTTTCCGTTTTAACAACGATCAAAATAGACGATATGAGAATGCTCTATTTTTTATTTAATTTATTACAATCACTAGAAATTAATAAAAGTATAAACATAAATGATATTTAAAAAGAGAATAAATTACATATTAAAGTAAAAACTTGTTAAGAAGCGCGGCCAAGTTGGACTTGGATGTCTTCATCTTGAGACGTTTTGTGAAAACTTGTACGTGCGAATCGTACATGCATATAAGAATTTTTCCGCAATTTTCTGGTCCAAGAAAGGGGTGCAGACAATACGTAAATGCGGACTATACACACCGTTTTATGGTAATACTTTTCCATTATGTTTGGTTGGATGTAAAAAAAGTTTAAACAAGTGTATCTGTGACCTAATGCTCACTAGTAATACCCTTGCTTTCACAAAAAGTATTTAGTAAACAGTAAGTAGATGACCAATGAGCATAAAATCGCTATACACCATACTATATGCAAAATATATGGCTTCTGAGTCCTATAGTTGCTTAGAAAACTGCAACAGAAATTTTTGTTACGGACGTAAGTACAGAGGAAAGAACAGAAAGACTGACAACGGTAAAACAGAATACCTTCTTCGAAGCAGGGGTATAATTACTATAAGTTAATTTATTCTTTTTGATAAAACCTTTTAATATTGTTACCTGCATAAGTACTGCCATAATTTGTGCCAATAGCACCATTGCTTCCAAAGTTGTTAGGTCTGTTAAATTGCCCCGATGGTAATGGTGGATTATGGCTGCTGTCCTCTGATCCTCCCTCACCTCCATAACTTCCACCCGTTCCATACAATCCGTGAATATGGGGAACAGTAAATCCTTCCCCTGGACCTATAAACATGAACATAAACTATATTACTGTCCCTTCTGATTAACTCATTGTAACAGGTAATTGAGTAACAAATTAACATTGAAAGCTTTATTAAATGTGAAAAAAAAGTTAATGAAAACTACAAACAAGATTTTTATAAACGACATTACCAGCAGGTGATCAAATCTGTTAAGCTATCATACAAAGTTAAGTTCGTCTAGTTATAGAATCAATCAACCAATGACTAACAGATTATACTGTTAATTTACAGAGAATGAAATATAAGTCTTGAACAACAATACCAAATTTATAAAATTAATTAAAAAAAAGAACATACCCGCATTACAATAACCATTATAATCTGCCCGGATTTCCCCCAGAACATCAACAATGACAGATTTTGCATTAATCTGTAGATTTTTGGCATTCAGTAACCCTCCTGGGTATACCTGAAGTTGGCTTCCAGTCAAAATATGTTTATTCATGCCATTATTCATATACATAGAACCAAGGTTTCTGATGTTGATGGCTATAAATTTAATTTCATCTTGTATTTTATAGGACGTGTCTGTCATCTGGTTAATTCTTAAGTTACCTAAAACATAGAAATAAATTGGTCAAATAAAATAAATGAAAAAGTTAAGCCCTTTTGAAAAAGTCATCCGGATTTCCGATTCCGATTCTTCTATTTTAATTTTTGCAAGAGTAATTTCCCTTTGTGGGTCGGCCACATTGTGTGATCAACGTTGAGCTAAGGAAAACATAAATTTATCCCTATCCGTTTTTGGCGTAATTTCCCCTTTCCGATTCAAATAAACTGGTTTGGAGTGAAGTCTTGGATGTTAACGTATGTTTTAGTTGTTTAAGACTTTGGCAGAGAGATTAAAAATGTTTTAACAGGTTGACTAATTTAGTTAATTTCAACAGATTTTCAATGGCGAGGCCGACCCGGAAGTCGTAAACCTGTAGTAAATAAGTAAAAGATTTCTCAGGTCCGCAAGTCCGGAAAATACTTTCTAAAAAGGACTATAATAATATGATTTTAATACTACTACATCATTAACCAGCTCATAGCCAACTAATTTATTTTTGATGAATGCAAACACTTTTAATGTTTTAGTCACATTGTCAATTGAAAAGCTTGGAAGTTTTTAAAAGCATTTAGATATTTTATTAAACAATGTCTATTTAAGGATTGTTTTCAATTGTGGGTTAGATTATTGAATGTTGCAGCGTAAACCGATCCAAAGTTGCAGAGTAAACCAATCCAAAGTCAATTGAAAAAACCTTATATTTTAAATTCTGTAGTAAAAAAGAAATAACAAGAACAATATTTTACACGTAATCAAATAATATTTGAAATTCACAATTTTTAGTGTTGACAATGGTTGTTTGCAGAAGAATTCATTTATAGTCAACATCATCAATACATATTATTATGACGTCACAATCAGTCACGTGCTGAAATACCAAGTTAGGTTATACAAAATAAACAACTTTGCACATGAATTGAGTATTTAAAAGAAATTAAAATTTATAAAGATAAACCAAATATAAAACTCACAAATTAATTAACCACTACCCCAGAACAACAAATCACCAAGAACTAAAGATAAACTATCTGTTTTTAAATATTCTACCTCTTTCAACTACTGTTAAGTTCTCTACATTTTTCATATTTCCTTCAATCATTACATCTACTCCAGATACTCTGAGTTCTCCTTGAAGAGTTACCTCCCCTCCACGGTATATAGACAAGTGATTTGGTAACTGCCCTGATCCAATGAAGAATGACTGATTGTAACCAATTTGTACATGCCCTGATTTATCGCCATCTATAAGGTCTACACTGAGATCTATTCTTGAAGTGGTGTCACCAGGTTTTACCATAGCAATCACTGCTGATCGATAGATTTGCAATTCTTCAAATATTATATCTGTACTTTTTTTGGTCTCAACCACAAAGCTAGGGTAATCTGAAGGAATGAGCCAGGTGACAGCGCTTCCAAGAGAAAAATTACTGTAAAACTTTGTCAAGTTTTTGAATGGATCATTTGGCGCCCTGTTATGGTTGTCAACATAGAGAGTTCTGTTGGAAACAAAATTAGACAGGTCATTGGGGTCATTAGGTAATAGGTGAACATAGACTGTCCCTGGACTTCCATCCTCAGCATTTGATCCACCTTCTCCTCCAGCTGACTTGAATGTACCTGTAAAAACAGCAACTAGAACTTTAAGAAATTGTTTTAAAGAAATAAAAAGAAATTTATCAGTATATGACTATTGCTTATGTAAGAATTTGTGGAGATATTGCAATTTTGTTGAAACTTAACTGGAGACTTAAGTGTACTGTATCACTTATCTGGTTACATTATTTTCATTTGTTTGTTTTTTAGAATGTTTTTAATATCAGCCAGTAAGAAATTAGGATTCCTCAATGTGGCCATGTCTGAAGCCAGAGCAGCATAAACTGATCAACTATTGTAAAGAACCTCCTACGCTTCAATAGTGCATATTTACAATCTAATTGTCTTTTTTGTTCTGAGGAAGCAAATTTGAAGTTTTTAGTTATTGCCAACGGGTCAGGGATTCCAAGTCCATGTTTGTTTCTTCATCAAATATAAACAATTTGCAGTGTGACAATCAGTAATTTTTATTCTCAAATAATGTTTAAAAACAAAGCAGGTAAAACTGAAGCATTGCAGCCATGGACTGGCAGAATTTGATGTCAACATTATATCGTTCCATTAACTTAGTGTAGCGAAAGTTTACTTGCTATAAAATTGCTATTCTTTAAATCTGGACATGCATTCTTAAATAGTGTTTAAAAACAAAACAGGTAAAATTTCATAAAGCTTGACAACATTGCGGACGCTGAAATAGACATACAAAATTTTTTAGTACGACTAACCATTCAAATTGTAGACATAAATTCTTTAGAGTAAAGAGAGTTATAAAAATTGTTTGTGCCTTCAAATAAAATTCATTTTTACCAAAATTATCAACTAAGTTTCTTTGTTAATTTTATTGGATTCTAGATCATTCTTCTTTTCTTCTAAGCTGGTTCTGCATACATTCTTCCACAGCGTGGGTAGTATATATGCAGATATTTACTTCCTTCAGAACAATTAAATTGTAATTATGTTTCCTTTCTAAAAATCAAATCTCTTTAATTTGAATATCATTTGATTAGTTTTGAACCTTACCAACATAAAAATCGTAAGTATAATACAGAGCAATTCGACCACCACCTCCTCCTCCCCCATGGTAAGACTTGGGTCCATTATAGCCAACTCCTCCCGAGGCATCAATGACTCCATCTCCATCAATTGTCCATGTACGTATGTATATACTACCACCACTGCCACCACCAGATTGGTAAGACCACCAGTCCCCTCCCTTGGCAGTCAGACCACCATCCACCGTCAATGTATGTCCAATATTTAATTCCAGTCTGCCCCCACCTCTTCCTCCAATGTGAGGGAACATTGAATGTCCTCCATCTTTTCCAAATGTGGTTGGTTGTAGATAAGAACCATGACCTGCACCAACAACAGTTTGTCCTTGACCTTGTCCACCATTACCAGCATGACCTGCTCCAGAGCATCCAGTAGTACTGGAATATCCTCTACCAATTCCTGAATCAAGTTAAATGCAGATCTTTCATTTAATTAAGTTTCAAATTTGAAGTCATAAATTTTTAACAAAATATGAAATCTGACTTTCTAATGTTTGAACAGAGATACGGATAGAACAATATGCTCTGAACTTTTAATCATATGGTCATAAAGTCTATACCAGAAATTTGTTTTGGAATACCATTAATCCATGAGCTTAAATTTAGTTATATTTATTAGCTGTGAGTAGTGAGATGCGAATTTAATGCATTCATGTAATATCAAATACTAACCTGTTTCTCTATCATTTTCTGGTACACCTTTATCTACAGTCAACTCTCCATAAGGCTCTATTGTTATATTGGTGAATGTCAATTTCAAATCATTCGAGAAAAGCTGCAACAAAAAAGATATTTATAAAAATAAATACATATATAATATCAATAACCAGCAGTGTAGACCCAGACCCACCAAACATATAAGATGAGGAGTGAGGTAAGTCTGGAATGTCAAAATGAAAGGTTATCAGGATTATCTTTCAGACTCAGAAACAATCATGGTTAAATCTCCATAATAAACCCCACCCCTCCTTTTAAAAAAAAAATCCAGTAGATTAGTCTTACCATCATATAAGACGACCCTCAAACAATTAACAAATCTCTGGAAATTGAGACTGTATGAGCCAAAAATAAATTGAAAACAACTGTTAGGTATCAAACAAACCTGAATATTTACAGATGATTGCTTAAGTTCTTTCAGGTACCTATTGTTAAATGATCATTGAGATGATATTATCTGAAAACGTCTGTTTGACATACACAAGTACAACAGCTTATAAAATCTTCAATCATACGCTTTTTGTTTTATTGTTACACAAATCTGCATTTAAAGTACCTTAAATGCTAATATATAAGTCAGATAATTAAGAGTGAAAATGTGCAAGGGTTCTGACTTGAAGGGAGCTTAACCATGTGTGGAAAAAATCTGAGTCACGATAAGTCAAGTTAGGCCCTTGATCTATTTCCACTAATAAGCAGACTTACTTTTATCAGAGCATTTAAATAGTCAAGTTATGCATGAAACCTCAAAAATTGATGGCAAATGAACATAAGATTGTCAATTTTATGGTGACTTAAATTATACCTGAATTTCCTAAATCTAGGTAGCAATCCTGGTCATTTGTAATATAGTTATTAGTATTTGATATAAACAAATTCTGATCTAAATTTGAATGCCCACAGCAAAATATTTGGAATTACTCAGCCCATTTTTATTTGTTTTCTATGACAGAGTACTCTAAACGTTCCTTGCATGTTGTCCTTTGAACACAAGGATAGTGCAATAAAAACTTGTAAAATATTTAATATTCAATCAGAGCAACTAATTCAAAGGGACTAGCTTCAAGCACAACAATTACTCTTTACTATTCATTTTACCTTAGCACCACTTCTAACTGTCAGTGTTGTACCCTCAATAGTAGTTAGTGCCTCCCGATCTGTTGTCACCTTCATTTCACCAAATGTTTTTATGTCTAGATGATCTATCTTGTTTACAGTAGGTTTCAAATGGTCAATGGTAAAGCTGCAGTAGGCATTAACAGTGATATTTTCCATGGTTTCAAAATGTCCTGAAAGAAAGCAATATAGATTTTCTTTGACTGAACATCCTGTTATATTTTCAGTTTATAACAAAATGACATGAACAAAACATTTTAGTGATCATGAATAAACATGTTTTCAGGTTATTGAAATTACACATTATCACTTAAATTGCTGTCTAATGTTGAACTAGGCATTTAAAAAGAAAAAAAAATACTGTAAATCAATTATGTATAAAGGGTTGGTTACAGGGATAAAATGATAACAGTAAACCTGACAACTGAAAAAGAACAAATTGACCAAAACGGACAAGTACAAATAAGGCAAAAAAGGTACTCGCAGAATGACATTTTCTTTCCTGCACGGGAATTTCCATTAAAAATACCTTTGACAACTAGATCAACTTCTCTACATGTAATAGATAGTGGGAGTTGAAGTTGTGAGTTTCTCTGTGTTAGGACACTGAATTCCACCAGTTCTTGGTCTAGTGTAGTTGACATGGTCTGATTAACCCGGACAGTTACCCGTCCAGTATTGTCACCCTCTGTGTCATGCACATGCAGCACTGCATTATTACTGGACATCTCTAATGAAGCTCCACCTTTTACAGACAACTGAAAAAACAAAAAAAAACCAATTATTTAATTCACCTTTTTACTACTAATATAAAAAAGATGGCAGGTTAATAATGGCCTAAATTGGACTCTTTTTAGAAATATGAATTAGTAAGTAAATTAGGTTCACATTGAACCTGTTATTTTACTGGGAGTAATTCTTTTAAAGTTACCTCACTTATAATTCTGTTGCACAATATCTTCTCTAAATTAACAACTGACATGGTCAAGTTCTTGGTATAAAGCCTTCAAAGAAGGGAGAACACTGACATTAAGTAAAAAGGTTTTTTTAAACTTAGAAACCCTCTGTGAAAGCACTCAACTTACCATGTCAAATTCATATTTGGCTAGCTTGTCAACACTGTGCATGATGTAGGCAGCCCCTGGAGAGTTAGAATACACATCTTGTTCATTTCTGCTAAAATCCTCTCTAACATAAATTTCAAACTCACTAAGGGACACATAGTCATTTGTTCTCTCCAAAAGTATGTAAATCTGTTAGAAAATAATAATATATAATAACCCTTCTAAACTTTACATAATAAGCAAAAACAGTCTGACTGATAAAGAAGGTACACTTAAGAAATTAAAAAAAAAAAATTGTAATTAAACTTTAAACATTTCAAGTACAAAATTAAAGGTAACACCATGGGTCTGGAAATGGTCATATTTGCCGGACATGACCGAAATTTACACTAAAATGACCGACTAAGATTTGCTCAAATCGGACATCTAAAAAGTAATATTTTACATGCAATAATCATTTGTTGGATTTAATCCCGTCAATTTGTGCTATGCAGAAATATTTTTATTAAAAATCAACCCTAAGGCTATTTCCTGTCGCTGACATGTGTTTATTGACCACCGACCGGTGATTACGTAATAAGGTCAACAGCAGTGGTCAACAGGTGACAAATCCGTTTCATCCATATCGTAAACATACTATTGCAACAACATTTTGAAGCAACAGAGATTGAATATAATAGATTGTTTCTATATCACATTGCTAAGAAAAATAAGACAACTTTACAGTACACGTGCAACTTTAGTGAAAAACCATGTGCGGTCAAAATTGTACACTACGCAAGCGCCAATGTGAATAAACGTTAAATAAATCAAGAGAAAACTATATTTGAATAATTCATTGAAAATAATGAGAACAAAAATTATTATTTCATTTAATAATAAAAATTTGTAAAGAGCATCGATCGCAGAATAACGCATAAATGCAATTCGGGTCCGAACTTGTGGCAATTAGGTGACAACTTCCTATTTCCGGTTGATGAAAAACTGGCCGGGATATTTATCAAAATAACGTTGTTTCCCATTATATGTTGCATAGACAACGTCATTTTACAATAAAGACTTTTTAGGCAGGAGAATATATCGCTACATATATTTTCTTTTTCACATGATGCATACATCGTAGGAGCCATCCCAAATTCCATGGTACAAACCGCTTTTTCACATTATCTTGGCGAATCGACCCGACGTGCAAATAAGTTTCGGTAGGAAACGACCCGAGACAAATATTGACTACCATGGAATTTGGTAATTTCTTAGGGGGAAAAATGACCGAAATGGGCAGGGAAAACTTCCAGACCCCTGGGTAACACTATATCACTCAGAAAGCACTCTTTAAAAACAGGCCACTAGGGGGATAAGAATACAAATGATTGTCACATTAAATGATATAAAATCACATAGTAACACTTATAGCTATTTAGCCCTTGAACTTCATGTGCGATATTATCCATCTCACTCTACTGGCATGAGATGTGCCCATCTCACCGCTGTCAAGAAGTTGTTAAGAAAATAATGTGATGTCACAAGGTTACAAAACAGTGATCAACAGATTCTTTATGTTTTTTAGGAAAACCAATGCATTTCTTGTCATCTCATCTCAGGGTTGGCACCCTTCAATGAGATAGGGACAAGAAAATGCATCTTCTTTAAAATAAACTTAAATAATTTTAAATATCTGCTGAAGTTTAACTATATTTTATGATCTTTATTATAGAACAATGATATAATCTGCATGATAGGTATACACAGAAACAACTGAAGGTACTTTAAGAATAGTTATTTTTATTTTTAGCCAATGTGATATTTTTTGCCATGTTTTATTTATTACCTGGGGTTTATGAACCAGGTATTAGTTTAACCTGTGATTATCTTAATAAGACAATTAAAAAGGATCTAAAAATCACAATAAAATAGTTTATATGTTCAAAAGAAGATTGTATGTACGGTATATTATGTTATCCTAAATATATCAATTGCTTGGCTTATATTTTGAATGTAAAAATTGTCAATATAAAAAAGGACTTAAAGATTTAAATACAGGAGATGATTTTATTTTTTGTTAATCAAGTTGCTTATAGTAAAGAGTTGTTAATAATGGACTCTCGAGATTCTGAAATAATAAATACCTTGTCTATATAATCCTGTACAATGACTTTACCAAAGTGGGTAGAGTTTGTCTGTGTGTCACATCCAGTTGTGTCAATATAACCATTAGTTCGGTCCACTAGTTTGGAATTCCACATGGTCTTGATGGCAAAATTGCTTCGATATTGACTATAAATAATATACAAAAATACTTTTCATAGCCTAGTATCAGTATTGGTATATACCAGGAACTTTCATTTCTGATATTGAAAATATTATGTCGATTATCTAGATGAGCATGGAGGGCAAGTTGAGTTGTGACTAAAAAATGTGAAAGAAAATTACATCCCTCGCCAAGATTAATTACTTGCAAAGGATATTTTTGATAGATCACTACAGGAATATCGAAAAGCAAGGCTTTTTCTATAAAAGTAGTCAAACAGGTTTCTGCCATGTGTAAAAATCTTGTTTTTCATTGCAGCATGTTAGACAATATGTTACTATTTGGTTATGACTAACGTCCTGCACAATATTGACAGAAAGAAAAATTCTATAAATGGTCAGATTTGTCACTTGACGAGTTCTATTCTTCTACCCAATACATTGCCAAATAAATGACAATGATAATGTTTCTTGAATAAAAAAATATTTCTTAAAAAGATTATATAGTTTTTGTTCACCAATGTGTTTGAGGTTAACGTTCCAAGAGCTTGTTCAAAAATGATTTTTAAACAAATTTAAAGGCCATTGGTATTTCTGGTTACTATTAATGCTCTGTGTAACATTTAATTTTTCCTAACATCATACATTAAAACATGCTGTTAAGCCCAAATGTCAGTAAAAACTTTATCTTTTGTACTTGCTAAAGTTCTTTTCATTTACCTGTGACAATATGGGAAAACTCTGACATGGTCTACATACAAGACATGCTGGAATGTGACAGTTATGGTCAGAGAAGCTACAGGGTTATAGTAGGCACTATCCAGGCTACCATCTGTCAAATGTCCCAAGTAATAGTAATCATAGTGTTGAAAATTAGAGCTGTTGTCTGTCAGAAAATGTATGTTGCTGTATGTGTAGAAACCCCAGTTACTAGTATCAGTAGCTAGTTTGGTAAGATCTAATTTCTCAACTTCTTCAATCCGATTTGATGTTGTATATCCACCATTATCTACTGTCAGATGTTTGTAGAAACTGGTTGCATTGGTTTGATCTTCCAGATAAAGGGTTCCTGAGGCACCATACCCAGATTTTCCATATCCACCATGGATGAGGTATTCTCCTGTAAAATGGTTGTTCCCTGTGTGGTACATAGCAATTCTACCTCCGCCACCTCCCCCTCCATTTGTACTTCCTAAAAAATAAATAAACATTTAGAAAAGTATTTATAAAATAATCAAATAGATCTCATTAAAAGTATATTTGGGCCAGATAATGTATCAGAAGAGAAAATGTTTGATTGAACTAGATATCAGTGAGATGGTATTCATTTCAGTGGGCCCCGCTGACAATAGGTTGTGATTAGAAAATGGTAAGAACATATGCTAATACAGGAATTTCTCATTCAAAAAAATAATACTGGGACACTGCAGTCAAAGGTCACCAACCATGTGCCACATCCCCTTGAAATGATCTACCAACATGCAAAATATCAAAAGCCTACCTCAAAAGATAAAAAGTTTAAGTCCAGAGACAAATTGGTCATTTTGAAAGTAATACAACCTTAAAGTTGAGGTCAAAGGTCACTAACAATGGTATGTAACATGTTGCCTTGAAATGATCTACCCACATTCAACATATCAAAAGCTTACCTTAATGGGGAAAAAGTGACATCCTTTATACTATTTACCCATTCAGAAAGCAATGATGCAACCTCGAGGTCAAAGGTCACTAAACATGGTACTCGACACATCACCTTAAAATGATTTAACAACATGCCAAACATCAAAAGCCTACCTCAAGAGAAAAAATTACAGCCCAGACATGAATTCATCATTCAGAAGCAATAATCCAACCTCAAGGTTAAAGTTCAAGGTCAAATGTCACCAAACATGGTACGCGACACATCATCTTGAAATGATTTACCAACATGTCACATATCAAAAGTCTTCCTCAAAAGAGAAAAAGTTAAACCCTGTCACAAATTAGAAATTTTTCTAAGTAAAATTTACTTTTATTAAATAAATACTTACCACTATAAATTCTGAGATACTCCCTTAGCGACCTTGACACAGCAGGAAGATAAACAATAATTCTTGAAATGTTCCCCTCAAACCGGATATCTCATCTCTAATACCCCATTTACCTCATTCCAATTCCATTTCCCTAAGACTAGGGGATGAAGGGGAGGCAGGGTGGGACCTATAATTTATAGTGGTAAGTATTTATTTAATAAAAGTAAATTTTACTCAGAAAAATTTCTAATTTTATAACAATAAATAGCTTACCACTATAAATTCTGAGAAATTCAGAATCTAACACACAGCTGAATCCCCTGATTTCTTGGAAACCAAAGGAAAATTAATTTGTTGAGCTGCCACAATAGGTCCAAGAGAAAAAAAGGTTGTTTGCTTGGGCAGACATAGACCTAAGGTAAAAAGAGGTAAAAGAATTTTGACACCTCCAAAAACCTGCGGATAAAACTTCAGAAATAGAAGCAGAATTAAAAAGTGCCCAGGAGGCAGCAAGAGCTCTAACTTCATGAGCTTTAACAGAGTGTCGGGTAAGAAGTTCTTCTCCCGAAGACTCGTAAGCTAAAATAATAGCCCGACAAATCCAAGAAGAAATTGTCTTTGCAAAGATGTCAGAAATACCCTTTTTTAAAGGAAGAAAAAATCTAGTATTCTTGACAGAACGAGTATTCCTAGTTCTGTCCAAATAAATACTAAGGATTCTGACTGGACAAAGAAGCTTAGAAGAAGCATCGTCCGGCAGAGCTGGAATACAGATGGGTTCTGCCCCTCTATCTGGAATCTGATTCTTATCCAAGAAAGAAGGATCTGTTAGAAGAGTAACAGAAGACTTGTTTCTAGAAAAACGAAGACAAGAATCCGAGACAGATAAGGCATGAATCTCGCTTCTTCTTCTACCGGAAGATAAAGCGATCAAAAAACAACATTTGTAAGCAACAAAACATAGGTCAACTTTCTCTGCTGGCTGAAAAGGGGCAGAATTTAGGGCACCTAGGACCAAACCTAAATCCCACTGTGGAACTAACTTATTTTGTTTAGGTCTTTCTAAACTAAAGTTCCTAACTAATAAAGAAATATATTCGTTATTACCAAAATCTGAGCCACCAAGAAGAGAAATAGTCTTACCTATAGCAGATCTGTAACCTTTGATAGTCGAAGGTACCAATTTTTTAACCTCAAAGAGGAAAACTAGGAAGTCTGCTAATTGCTGAACAGTGACATGGACATGATCAATTTCCTGTTCACTACACCAATTACAGAAGATGGACCACTTGGCATCATAAACGATGCCTGTAAACGATGCCTGTGGACTCTCTAACAGATCTAGAGATGTGTGAGGTTGCTCTTTCAGAAAAGCCTTTCTGTCTGAGACCCTCCCTGATAGTAACAAGGCGTGAAGGTGCAGAGACTCTGGGTTGGGATGTACCACTTTTCCTCTGAATTGAGATAGTAGATCTCTTCTCAGAGGAAGACGAAGAGGTCTGGCACAAGACAGATGCAGCAGATCTGTGTACCACCCTTGTTTTGGCCAAGCTGGCGCAATAAGAATGATCTTGCAGTCCTCGACTCTGATCTATGCTAGAACCTGGTGGTGAAATCTGAATGGAGGGAATGCATAAGCGAACATTCCTTTCCAAGACAGGGACATTGCATCCACTGCAAATGCCAGGGGGTCTGGTACTGGAGAAACGAATGTTTCCAGCTTGTGATTCAGACTGGTAGCAAAGAGGTCCAGAAGAGGACGGTCCCAATGGAGAACAATGGAATCGAAGACTACTTTGAGTAATTCCCATTCCGTGTTCACCGGAGAAAGAGACCAAGACAGGGAATCCGCTAGGACATTGAATGTCCCTGGAATATGTCTGACTATTAGAACTATGTTCCACTGAAGCCAAAGAAGCAAAATTTCCTTGCATAGAAGAAAAAGAGCATGGCAGTGAGTTCCTCCCTGATTTCTCAGGTAGGTCACTACAGTAGTATTGTCCGTTGCTAGTACTAATGTCTTTGAGACTAGAAAAGTCTTGAAAGACTGGAGTGCTAACAGGACTGCTCTCATCTCTAGGAGATTGATGTGTTCTTGCTGATGAGCAAGTGACCACACTCCTGAAACTGGCTTCCCTTCTAGAAAGGCTCCCCAACCTAGGAGAGAAGCGTCTGTGTACAGGGTTAAGGAGGGTATTGGTTGAGCCAATGCCACACCCTTCAAAACATTTTCCCTGCAAGTCCACCAATCTAGGTGAGAAAGAACCACTGGAAGAATAGGAACTGCTGCTTCCCAATCTTCCGAGGTTGCTTCCCAATGTTCTTGGAGATAGAACTGGAGGGGCCGAATGTGAAGACGTCCCAAGGGGACCACATCGGCCAGAGAATTCAGATAACCCAGAAGTTGGGAGAACTGTCGTGCAGTAACTGACGAACAGTTGTGGAACATCTGAATTCTCTGACACAGGGACAAAAATTTTTCCTCTGGAGGAAAAATCAGTCAGAGGTCCGTCCTGTAATGTTCCCCCAAGAACAGAAAACTCTGAGCAGGAAGAATCTCTGACTTCTTCCAAGATATGAGAAAACCCAGATCCAGTAGAAGTGAGATGAAGAGGTGAGTGTGACGAGACAGACATTCTGGGTTGAATTCTTTCAGCAGAGAATCGTCCAGATATGAGTTAATCTGAATAGACAGGATATGTAGATGGGCTACAACTGTCTGAAACACTCTGGTGAAGACCTGAGGAGCTATTGCCAGGCCAAAAGGGAGGGCCAGAAATTGGAAAACCTTGCCATTCCAAACGAAACGTAGGTATTTCCTGTAGGCAAAAGCTATGGGAATGTGGAAGTACGCATCTGAGAGATCGAGACTGGTAGTCCACATACCTGGAAGAATACATGACCTGATTGATCTGTTCATCTCCATTTTGAAATGGGGAACAGAAAGGTAAGTATTCAGAATAGACAGGTCTATAACAGGTCTCATCCCCCGTTTTCTTGGGAACCAAGAAAAGACCAGAATAAAAACCTGGAGTCAACTGATGAGAAGGAAGTTCTTCTATTACTCCTTTCAGTAATAGAGTCAGAACTTCTTCTGACAGGAGAAGGAATTTCTCCTTGTCTGAAGTCTGAGGCATAGGAATCAGACTTGCTGACAAAGGAGGAGTTCCAGAAACTCTAGATCCAATCCCCCCCGAATTATTGACAGTACCCAAACATCTGTGGTGATCTGATGTAGAAACTGGGACAATCTTCCTCCCACTGGTATTGAAGGAAGGGGAACATGAAAATGTTCCTCTCCTTCGGGAGAAGTCAGTTATAAACGAGGGGGCAACAACCTATTTACGAGGGCCAGTCGTCTTGTTTCCTTTAAAACCTTTAGAAGGTTTTTTAGGATCAGAAGATTTAGTGACATTGGTCACCTTTCTTCTTTTAACAAGAGCTGACTGGTTAGACGAGGACACAGTAGCAGACCTCTTACCATTAGTCAATTGAACATTGACCTTGGGTGGTTGTGGAGTCTTGGCAATCTCCTCCTGCACCCTCTGAATAGGCAAGCCAAAAATCTTGTCCGAGAGAGGTGACCTCAGTAAGGAATCATTAAGACTTTCACTTACAGAAGATTTCTCTAGAATTTCCCGCCTTTTAGAAAGGGTGAAATTCGCAAGAGTGCCCATGAGAAGGAACTGAGACGAACCCAGGGCCTGGTCAACCTGTAAAAGGAGTGTTTTGACTTCAGACAAATCATCTCCAGATTTATCTTGAAGCAAAGCTCCTACTGCTGATAAGAAAATTTCAGCAGAACCCAGAACATGAGAGATGCTACGCAGTAAATTTTCTGACTTTGCCCAAAGAGACTGGGAGAGTCTAAGACCATCTACAGATTTAGCCCCTAGTAGCTGTGCCAAGGATTTGTCACAGACTGGGGCTGTTTTCCCGATAGAGGAGTCATGAACTTCAAAGTCCTTACTCCTGAATCTACCTGGAAAAGAAGTAGCACCAAAACCTGCAGCAGAAGACCCCTGAGCAGACTTATCAAACAATTTGTTATCGAGACAGTCGTTAACAAACTGAATAGCTGCAGTAGTGTGATTAGATTCTGGAAAAGACTTGTAAGTGGCAAGTTCTTCCTGGACTAATCCACATGAGGTCTCAAAAGTAGAAACAGTTTTCTTAGGTCTAGGAGGAGATGGACAATGAACATGGGCAACATCTCTTAAAAGAGAATAAACCCTAGCTCGGAGTTGATCTTTAGAAGACACAACAGAGTCCTCTACCTCAGATGAACATGGGCAACATCTCTTAAAAGAGAATAAACCCTAGCTCGGAGTTGATCTTTAGAAGACACAACAGAGTACTCTACCTCAGATTCCCTAGGGGAACAAACCTGTGAAGACAGGGAAGACCTAAGAGAAGAAACTGCTCTAACTGGGATGCGGGCAACAGGAGTCTCTTCATTTTCCACATCTTCCCCAAGGAAGTCAGCTTCCTGGCTACCTGGGGCCATGGAGATAATGTCAGACTCTTCCACCGGAGGAGAAGGGATGGAGGCACCATTGCCCTCTAAAGCTGAGACTCTACTAGAAATAGCACCTAATTCCTCCAACATAGATTTTTTAAAAAATCAGCTAGGGCCTCCTTAAACCCAGAAACCAAAGAAGTTGCTTCAGAATTCTGAGACATAGCTGAAGAAATTGGGGCTCTAAAGGAATCCTGCCCACCAAAAGCTGGCTGAGGCCAGTATGGGTAGGGGTACATACCCTGTCCCTGAAAGGATTGGGGAGGAAGACCCCAAGGAGGCAGAGGAAAAGCCTGATACTGAGTGTAAGGTGTATTAGGTACACTAAAACTAGTACAGACTGGCGGTGCAGAGCTTAATCGCATGGCTGAACCTGAAGCAGAGTAATGCGGAACCAGTACTGTCTACCGGTCTGGAATAAGTGTGAGTAACCGTAGACAGTGTGGGTATGCCAACAAACCTTGGTCAACTAGGAACTGGGTCCTGACTTAGACCCCTTCTCCTCAAACTTGTAACTGATGTTACAAGGCTAGTAGAGGAGACGGGTGTCAGAATACCCACAAGGGGATTAGGGCAAGACCCATCCCAAAAGCAGTCGGTACCTGTAATGACACTCTCGTCAAAAGTACTCCGACCTTCAGTTTCATTAATATTTATGCTGGTAAAATCCATAATAATGCAAATCTTACCTGACAATAATATACAAAACAATACAAACAATTCAAATAATCAAGAAAGATTGCTAAAATTCAACAAATAAATCTTCCTTCCAAAATAGCTAGCTATGCAGCAAAAAATCGTGCCAATCGTTGTCGCAGCAGGAAATGGAATGAGGTAAATGGGGTATTAGAGATGGGATATCCGGTTTGAGGGGAACATTTCAAGAATTATTGTTTATCTTCCTGCTGTGTCAAGGTCGCTAAGGGAGTATCTCAGAATTTATAGTGGTAAGCTATTTATTGATATAAAATTTGTCATTCAGAAAGCAATAACATGATCTTGTGGTCAAAGGTCATCATCAATGGTATGTGACACATCACCTTGAAATTATCTACCCATATACCAAATATCAAAAGCCTTTATCAAAAGACAAAAAAGTTACAGCCCAGACACGATTTCAGACCGACAGACTGATCTCTATAGGCCTTAACTTCAAAATACAATGACCTGTCAGGTATTTTCTACCTATTGCTCAATCAATTCCAAAAATAGATAACAGCTGTTTAGAAAACTGCTTCAATCTGTTTTCTTTAAAGCTCTTAATCAGAAAGAGCTGGACATTTAAATTGCAGCTATTCAAGCATGACTCTGGTAACTTTAAACTTCTAATGATGAAGTTTGTCATAGGGTACAATGTAGTTACAAGTTTAAAGTTACCCGAGTCGCACATGAGTAGCTGTAATTTAAATGTCCAAGCTATCACTGATGAAGAGCTTTAAAGAAAACAGGTTGAAGCAGTTTCCTAAACAGCTGTTATCTGTATTCAGAATTGGTTGACCAATAGGTAGAAAATACCTGACAGGTCATTGTATTTTGACTATAACAAAAAATTAAATTTGAAGGGATAGATGTTCATACAGATGTCTCAATTAATTTGGTATGTTTTACAATGTATGTTACCTTTGAAAAATCTTTTAATATGAACTAAATGGAAAGAATGACTATCATCATGATACTAGAATTTACTTTTTCAGAGACAGAATTAATTACAACCAATAAAATATTAAAAACAAAAATCATCTCTATATTAAAGGCTATTCCATAAAAACAAATAATGCACACTCCAATCGCTGCTATGGGTGGATACTTTAAAATACTAAAGTTTAAATAATTATTACTTCATAATCTAATATGCTTTTATAGGACACCATATGTAATGGTGCAGATTTAGTCAATTTAATATTTAGTATGACAGTTGTCCATAAAGCTCACCAGAGCCACCAATTGTTTCAATACTTCCAGCACCATCTACATGTCCTGCTACAACATAAATACTGCCTCCAGCTCCAGCCCCTCCTGTGGTCCCTCTGCCTTTCTCTCCATTAGAATGAAGTCTTCCTTCTACTCTCAGTTCATCAGAAATGTACATGTGAATTATTCCTATACATCAAAAAACAAAGTGAGTTTTTTCATACTTTTGTTAATGAAAATCTAGTGTTTATCATACAATGATTATCATTGAGGCACATAAAATGCAAATAATAAATAGATGTCCAACATCTGTAATCCTTTTGCTGACACACTTGCAAAAAGTTTAGTTTAAATCCAATCAACAAATTGATAAGCTTTATATTTCTTAGTATTTCCATACAATTTCAATACAGACAAATTAGAATTATTTCCACCCAAAACTGGAAGAATGAAGTATAACAAATTTGCTTATATTTAAAAACATGAGATTTGAATTACATGATGAAAATTGCATTCAGATTTATTGCTGATTTATGGCATTGTGCTATGATCTTACCACGACGATCATTTATTTACATTATCAATGCACTGCACATTTTTTGTGCACATTATTGACAATTTCTAAGGCCCTTAGCAACAGCCCAGTAATCTACAATTAAGGGACAGGGCTAAAATTCTATTCATAGTAAACTATAATGTTTTCAAATTCAAAATGTTTGTTACTAGAATTTTTCAAGTGTACAGAAATCAGCGATAAAAATACTACAAGTAATTTGTTTTGCTTGAATGATTTTCTTAGCATTGGTATTGCATCTCCTGCGGAGCACTCAATGAAATACTACAAATAGTACAAATTACTAATAGTATATATAGTAATAATATATATATACTGTGAGCTTTACTTTCTTACAAACTATAACACTTGGCATACCTCCTCCTCGACCACCTTCTCCATTTGAACCAGAACCACCTCCGCTTCCCATCTCACTGGGCTTGTAGAGAGAATCATAGGCTATAGCTGAATAGTATCCTCTGTATGCCCTGCCTCCTCTGCCACCATGTCCTCCTCCTGAGCCACCAACATGTTGTGTTTGGGCGAGGCCTCTACCTGGACCTATATTTTCAGCATGTCCTGTGAAGTCAGCATGGAATTCACCTAAAACATAAAAAAAATACATATAGGTACTATATAGCATATAGTTTAGCTAGCAAACAAACTTTAGTCATGAAGTGTATTTTACTGCCAAATAACACTGCTTTTATTATCCATTTAGTGTTATATTGATAATACAGGGTAAGTAGATCATAATGTTATTTTAACCATAGCCAAACATTTTTTTAAAAACATTACATTAAAAAAAAATTTAAAAACATTAAATTCAAACCATTAAACATTCCTTAATTTGCAATCATTGAAAGGAAATTTTGTTGAGTATATTAATTTCCACAACTGAAGAGTAAGTAACCATAAAATTTCACCTGTTACTGACTAATGGTATATGACACCCATCCATTTAAATCAACAAACCAACTCACATACTACAGTAATGGAAGTGGGAGGTTTGGCATGCCATAAAACCTGGTTTAACCCAACATTTCTTTTGACCACGTGCTTTTGACATGCCTGTCCCAGTCAGGACCATTGCTGTAGTTACCCTATTTTTGGTTGCTGAATCTAGAGTTTGCCTGTTTCTCTGACTTTGATTTGTGGATTGTCTTTTTTGACAGTTTCCTTGGTGTTTGGTATTTTTTTATTATTATTCACCATTAAGAAAAATATTAGATTACTCAATTTCTGCTTTGAACTGAAACAAAAGTTTCAAATAAGATTTGGTATACCTGAGAGGTCAATTGTAAGGTTCACTGCATAAAAGTGAAGGTAATTAGTTCTGACATAACCATTTCCATTGACAGTCATTGTAGTAACATTAATCTTCATGACAATGTTGTTAGTTGTTGTTAACGGTTCAAACTTCCCTCCGGCTTTTATGGCTATATTTGGAAGTTCTAGTGTTCCTTCTGGAGAACCTTCTGTGTGAGCAAATGACCAGATGTAGAGTTTTCCTCCATTCTCTACAGAGATATCATTCAATCCAATGATGGTTCCATTTAATTCTGCCCAAACATCTCTCATTGTTATCCTTTGTGGTATTTCTATAAAGCTGTCTCTGAAAAACAATAAGGAGACAAATTATTTTTAATTAGAAAAGACTTAAGACTTATTATACAGTCACAATATTTGGAAAAAAATTATTTGTGATTTAAAACTTAATAGCAGTTATTGCATAAATTTAAATTGCTAGAAATTACAAAAACAAAACAAAAAACATTGAAGGAACTCTGACACCTTTAAAATGCACTGTAAAAGTATTTACAGTAAAAATCTGAGAAAGAATAAAAACTGAACACCCTGGAATAACTGTTAATAAAATAAGCAAAAAAAGGACAAGTACATGTGGTAGAAATTTTAGTTATGATAAGGACAAACCAACTCAACTTATTATACAGTCACAATATTTGGAAAAAAATTATTTGTGATTTAAAACTTAATAGCAGTTATTGCATAAATTTAAATTGCTAGAAATTACAAAAACAAAACAAAAAACATTGAAGGAACTCTGACACCTTTAAAATGCACTGTAAAAGTATTTACAGTAAAAATCTGAGAAAGAATAAAAACTGAACACCCTGGAATAACTGTTAATAAAATAAGCAAAAAAAGGACAAGTACTTGTGGTAGAAATTTTAGTTATGATAAGGACAAACCAACTCAACTTATTATACAGTCACAATATTTGGAAAAAAATTATTTGTGATTTAAAACTTAATAGCAGTCATTGCATAAATTTAAATTGCTAGAAATTACAAAAACAAAACAAAAAACATTGAAGGAACTCTGACACCTTTAAAATGCACTGTAAAAGTATTTACAGTAAAAATCTGAGAAAGAATAAAAACTGAACACCCTGGAATAACTGTTAATAAAATAAGCAAAAAAAGGACAAGTACATGTAGTAGAAATTTTAGTTATGATAAGGACAAACCAACTCAACTTATTATACAGTCACAATATTTGGAAAAAAATTATTTGTGATTTAAAACTTAATAGCAGTCATTGCATAAATTTAAATTGCTAGAAATTACAAAAACAAAACAAAAAACATTGAAGGAACTCTGACACCTTTAAAATGCACTGTAAAAGTATTTACAGTAAAAATCTGAGAAAGAATAAAAACTGAACACCCTGGAATAACTGTTAATAAAATAAGCAAAAAAAGGACAAGTACATGTGGTAGAAATTTTAGTTATGATAAGGACAAACCAACTCAAGACAAAACCTACAAGTATTTATTTACTCTTGTAGGTACATTCAATATATATCAACAAAAAATTAATAAATTTATTATACAATGTTGAAACAGTATGACTTTTCGTATTCTTTTTCATGTATAACTGATTCAAGCTTTACATATATCTAAACATAAATCATAAGTTAAGGTCACATTCAAACAGATGCCCCGCTTTATTAAAAAAATACAAAGCAGACTCCAGTATATGAACTCCAGCTGTTTACAGAAGATTAATAATTCTCTTGTATCCCAAAGATGTCTTAACAATTGATAAGATTACAAACCTTAACAAGGAATACAAAAAATCTTACCTGTAAGACAAAATGTTGATGGGCATGTAGGTGTCAACATTGGTAAAGCCAAAAGTCTGTCTTTTCCCACAATGCAATACTCCTGTAGTGTCGCCATAGAGATGATAAACTCTGATATCAATATCCTCAGCTGATGTATTACTTAGAATGGCAACATGTGCATTACCAGAAAGTGTCACAGTGTCAAATTTGTATGTTGGATCATTGTGGAACAGCCATGTTATTCCACCAGCTTCACTAATGTCGTCATATCTGCCATCTAGGAGGTTGGTTCTATCACCATATTTGACAATGGCAGCCCTAGGGTACTTATTACCATTATTATTTACTCTAAGTTCTTTGGTTATTGCTTTTCCACTTGTAGAGTTGAATAATTCTATGTACTTTGTCCCAGCTCCACCAGTTTCAAAGTTGCTCACACCTATGGAAATTGCATAAGGAAAAGGATATTTAACTGTAACAGCAAACCTTCAAATCTGTATGCAAGTTTGTCTTTTTTTAAAGATGTTTCAGCATGACATATAATTTGGAATAAAAAAAATTTTAACAGCTTAACAACTAACCAACTGAATATTTTGCTTCAATATTTTACAATTGACAAAATTTTATTGTCTTCACCTTTTACTCATTGAAACTAAAACTTTTCCATTTGCACTTTAACATAAGACTTGTATTCCTCTTGAGCTGAAATTCTAGCTACTTTGTGACAGTAATATTGTGTCATATTCATAAAGAAATAGCAAAATTTAACAAAAATCATGTATTCATTTTCTACATCACAACTAATGGATTCTATTCCCTTTTCATCATTTTCTTCCGAACACAACTCCACATCATTGAAATATAAAGAAAAATGTTTTCTCCCCGTCTAAAGGTCTAGTTCACATTTAAACAACTCAGAAGATTCATTTTGATGTCTAATGTATGATTTAACTTACATTTTGTTAAATTTATCAAAAATCTACTGATAATTTTTTTTTCAAAATATTTAAAAATCACCAATGACATTCTAATCGATTATAAAAAGCTTTTTTTTCTAATTGATAAGTGCAAAATGACTTTTTTCAATTTTTAAGCAAACTGGAATAAAGAATATAAGATGAAATAACCACTTCTGATGCCAGCTTTGATATTGATGTAATAACAGAGATTCCTCTATTATAGAAGTGTTTAATCCAGAATTTTAACACAGAAGTAAAACATAGCCTACACAAAACAACAATGTAATCTGCCAATTTTTGTATGGCTCTAATTTATCATCTTTCTTGTTATTATAATACCAGTTAGCCCTACTTAGGGAAATACCAGCTAACATATCTCAACTCTAAACGCACCTATGATTCCACTCAGTCTGTAAAAACTGACGGGCTGTACAATCTTACCTCCAAAACCACTGATGGCTACACTCACTCTTTCCTTACTCCAAAGCACTGATGATGTAGTTACTGACTGACTGTATATATCTTACCTCCAAAATTACTGATGGTTACACTCCCTCTTTGGATATTTCCATACTGTTCATATCTTACCTCCATGAGCATTAAGAGTTATATTCAGTTTGTAGATATTGCCTGACTGTATAGATATTCTTCCTCCGCCCCCACCTCCACCCTGACCTGTACCATTTCCACCATTGGCTGTAATAATTCCATGTCCAACGACCTCTTCACAATAAATCCAAACACTTCCACCTGAACCACCTCCTAAAGGGGAAATAAATTAAAAGATTCTCAATGCTGTTGTGACCAACCTCAAAGTTAACGTGATTTTGGTGTTATTTTGTGTAAGCCATTAGAAATATTACCTTCTTTAAAAGAAGTTAGGTTTTTTTGTACAAGTATTCTTAATTCCCATTGAAAAATAATGGTCGAAGAGCTTATTTTGCAGGAGATGAGCAACACAAATTTCACTTTCTAATGGACTGTACAAAAGCAATTTTATCATTGATTTATAAAATTCTGTAAAATGTAATTGTCAAAAATTTTTAAATAAAGTAATTGATATATACATTTACATAAGGGAAAGACAAATAGGAGTATGGAATAATTTGTGTTCAGTGGCAGAAGATAACTGGTCAAAACAAGTAAAATTAGGATTTTTTAACCTTGTTGAAAGTCCTTTTGATAACATGTATTTTACATCTTATTTAACAAAACGATTATCCAGACCTTTACCTGATTTATCTGTCATAAAGCTGGTTGAGGTTTTTATTCATATTAAGAATTTTAGCTTCCAAACAGAAATTAAGTTTACATTCCAATAACATGTTCAAAATTTTAATATAAATACCCCAGGGGTCTGGAAACGGTCATATTTGCCGGACATGACCGAAATTTACACTAAAATGTCCGACTAAAATTTGCTCAAATCGGACATCTAAAAAGTAATATTTTACATGCAATAATCATTTGTTGGATTTAATCCTGTCAATTTGTGCTATGCAGAAATATTTGTATTAAAAATCAACCCTAAGGCTATTTCCTGTCGCTGACATGTGTTTATTGACCACCGACTGGTGATTACGTAATAAGGTCAACAGGTGACAGATCTCTTTCATCCATATCGTAAACATACTATATTGCAACAACATTTTGAAGCAACAAAGATTGAATATAATAGATTGTTTCTATATCACATTGCTAAGAATAAAAGACAACTTTACAGTACACGTGCAACTTTAATGAAAAACATGTGCGGTCAAAATTGTACACTACGCAAGAGCCAATGTGACTAAACATTACATAAATCAAGAGAAAACCAATTTGAATAAAAATTCATTGAAAGTAATGAGAACAAAAATGATTATTAATAATAAAAACTTGTAAAGAGCCTCGATCACAGAATAACGCATAAGTTCAATTCGGGTCCGAACTTGTGGCAATTAGGTGACAACTTCCTATTTCCGGTTAATGAAAAACTCGCCGGGATATTTATCAAAATAACGCCGTTTCCCATTATTTTGCTGCATAGACAACGTCATTTTACAATAAAGACTTTTTAGGCAGGAGAATGTGTCGCTACATATATTTTCTTTTTCACATGATGTATACATCGTAGGAGACATCCCAAATTCCATGATATAACCCGCTTATTCACATTATCGTGGCGAATCGACCCGACGTGCTTACAAGTTTCGGTAGGAAACGACCCGAAACCAATATTCACTACCATGGAATTTGGTAATTTCTTAGGGAGAAAAATGACCGAAATGGGCAGGGAAAACTTCCAGACCCCTGAAATGCCCTCATATAAGTGTTTTTGTGTTTCATTAATTTTGGGTGATTTTTTATTTTGTCGATTAGTAATAAATTGAACTGTAAGGTTTTTGTTTTGTTTACTCTTTACTCTTTATATATGCAATAACACAAACCTGCATCATCACCGAGAGCACTACCAGGGTTTTCTCCATTTACCCTGATTTGACCATCAATGTCTACATGTCTGGAATTGATGTAAATTCTTCCCCCACCTCTTCCTCCTGTGTGTCCATATACTACTGCATTGCCATATATATTGTCACCAAAATACAGAGAATCTGGTTAAATATAAAGAATTAAACATGTAAATCAAACAATACATACAAATATATTTGCAATAAATATACATTGCTTTCAGGATAATATTGAAAAAAATCATCAAATTACACAACATATCAACAACAAAAAATAGCTGACTAAAACTGTCACAAAAATGTTAATGAATTATTAATATTTATACCTTTTAATCTTCCATAACCACCTGGATTACCATATCCAACAGGTGTATACAATGAACCATATCCTTGACCCACAGAAAACATTCCAAAGCCACGCCCACCACTTCCTCCAAATCCACCTCCACTGCCACCTTGTGTTGAACCTACAATAGAAAAGCAAAATGAAAAATACCTAATCTAAATGCAATATAAATTATCATATCTACAGGCAATGTAAAATATCTCTAAATGAAATATAAAATATGCCTTTTCTATAGGGAATTTTAAATACCTTGTTGTTTGGCTATAAATACCTTTTTGTAAAGGCAATATATGTATAAAGTGCCAATACGTTAAAGTGCAACACAGCATGTATTTGTGTTCCTACTGAAATATCAACATCTTAGGAGCGAATTAAGAATTATTTATAATAAAAAACTATTAAAATAAAAAATAGAAAAAATATGCAAGTAAAAAAAAAATATCACACTTAGTTACTGTCCTTTTCATATGGTACATTCATTATCCATCATTAAAGTGTGACCAGCCAAATAAAAAAGATAAATATTCAAAAACACTACAAACCTATTCCATAACCTTTATTCCAGTCAGTGATCAAGGCATATCCTTTTCCGTCCAGATCTATCAAACCCCCAGAATAGATAGCTAACAAATGGTGTGTCGTTATATTTAATCCAGCTCCACACTTAAAATTACCTCCACCATAAATCTGAAACAAAACAAAGCCAGAAAAAATTACAAACAAGTACATGTAACAATAATGATAATGTGCACAGATAGCAACAACAAAAAACATTACATGGACAGTAAATGTAATTTTACAGAATAAACATTCTTCGACAGTATATGATACATGCATTAATTATATGCATTGTGAAGGTGCAATCAATCGAGGTGAGTTTAAACCTAAATATGGGCAAGATGTGCTCGACTTCAACATTAATTAACAATTATTGCTCGTTTTCCTACTAAAGGTCACAGTTTTCCCTCAATCTATAAAACCTGACACCCAAGATAAAGTTGAAAAATTGCTGATGTGGCAGAAAACTGCATGAAAACAAAAAAAATCAATTTTAACTGTATAAGGATTTAACAGTATACATATACTGCCTGCAGTTGAGAGTGGTATACTAGATTACCACACAAAGGAAGAATACCAACCGAGACAAAGTCGTGGGTGGTATTCTTTTCTGAGTGTGGTGATCTAGTGTACCACCCTCCATTGCAGGCTGTATGTGTTATACTATACAGAATACTGTATAAACTACAAGAGTTTCTTTCGTGTCCTTATGCCCAAATAAGGCTGCAATATCACCCTCATCGACGATTGCGAATGCCATTTTATCATCTGATAAACATTTCGAACTGCACAACGGCTAGGGTATGATGCATTTCCGGTCTGAGCGGTTGATATTCTAAAGAGGGTGGTATTCATAAAGGTTATATCGATATGGATGTTTAACAGATAACAGTAGATCATTCATGCATTTTCTTGTATTTCTTATAGATGCAAGAAACTGAAAATTTGTGGTGGAAGGTTATGCCTTCAAAGACCCAGATTTGTACTTCCCAGACTAAGCATAGGTATTTCGCAGAAACTAATGATCAAAATATCTTCTCACACCAATTATTTTCCCTTTGGGATCACTGCTGGACATTAATTTCTGTATTTCTATTTAAATACATTTTTTAAAGATATTCACATTATTCATCAACATCAATTCTTAATCTGAAAGATTAAGTTAACATACTGTGATATTTGTAGCATCTACAACAAACATGTTATCTGTTGAGTATGTATTCAACTGGAATGTGCCCTTATCTTGTACATGAAGTGATTTCAGTGAGACTCGAGCTGGTGTAGACATTCCTATACTACCATTGGTATCCACGGTAACACTGCCTCCATCAAATACATAAAGATCTTCTATACCCTGGATCTAAATTATAAATATATTATTGAGGATAGTATAAAAAATGAAACATAATTCCTTGAAATTGGCATATTTATTTGTTATTATTGTAACAACATTCCTAGAAGTAGCAATAATATATTAACAATCAGAAAATAAAATAAAATGAATAGGCATTAAAGAAGATTTCAGTTTTGCTAAATCAAATAAAAAGACAACATCATAGAACCATAAAAACTAAAAGCTCTGTAAAGGTATTTTCTTCTTGATGTATGATATTAGGCTTTTAATTTAATTTCCTTACCCAGTTTTTACAATCAATACAATCAATGATTAATCAAATTACCTCCCCTGACAAAAGAAGATTTGTGTAAAAGAAAGTTCATCTGTACATAAAATTCTCAACCATGCGAGATTTCATGAGATATCAGGATTTGTTGACTGATCAGCTTACCTCTCCAGAAGTATGTAGATGAGTCTGATAGAAGAATGGCCGTTCAGGATAAGTAGCTTTGGCATGTTCATACACATGGGCATTGAAGGGAATGTCAGAATCAGTGTTGTTGACAAATAACTCCTGGTTATAACCTACATGTATGTAACCTGAAAAAAAATCATTTTGGAACTGCTTGTAAATTTGTATCACTAATTGGTGAGAATGGTCTTACAATTACCCAAACTAAATTTAAATTGTCTTTTCACCACACATTGAGATGTGCATGATCAAATTCTTTACTACAATGCTTAAAACAAATTACCAGTACACAGCACAAACAGGAATAACAATGAATTTTAAAATAATAATAAAAGTCTTCACGAAATCTTTTCAGAGAATGGTGGACATTCGGTCCACCAATTTCCCCAGCAATACTGGATCGAAACAGCTTTTGCCGGACCAAATTTGTCTGAAGTTGCTATTGTTTACATTTAACTACATTATATACATGTAGATACAGACATAAACATCATACATAAAAGTTTTTGTAAACATCATACTATTCATAACTGTGTTATAAACAAGCTGTGTTTATCTGGACAAAGGTGTCTAAAGAGTATAAATAAAATAACATTTTATTACACCGAGAAATAATTCACAAAGCTGTGCTGAAAGCAACTGTTTCATGGGACACCCATCTATCATGAGGTCATTGATAACTAGTTATCTTTATTCCTTCAATTTCAGCTTACTAGTATATATTGTATATATTTATCAAAGCCAATTATTAATATAAAATATGTTTTAAAAGAAATTTTGAGTTTCAAACCAGTTTAACACACAGTTACGATTTTTCATTAAAGCTGTTGTAGTCTACTTATTTCTCATTTCTCACTGTTGGTAATTAGACGTATCCCGTAAATAAACAAATGGCGCGTCATCCATATGAAAAACATAAAACATTTCAAAAATGAGTTAAATATGCCGGATCTTTGCAATTTTTATTGGTTTTACATATTTACTCAAAGGGTGGAAGCCTGTGGGAATCAGCAAGACCAGATATTCAAGTATTTTCTGTGAACGAACCATGAGGCCGACTTGAACTTCGATAATAACAATGTTGGACTTCCAGACCAACGAAAAAATGATTTTTTGCCGGTCCAAGTGTTATCATATCGGTTTTGTCCGTTGGACCGACACATTTCGTGAAGATTGGCATACTTACCATTTTTATCCCCATAAAACATCTCAACATTGATTTTTAAAGGCGATGTCAGACTGACAGAAGAATTGAATGCCAGGTGACCTCCTCCTTGTACTGTCAGTTCATCAAAATCAAATAATTCACTACTTTGCTTGGCAAAGATCCAAGTAGTTGCTCCATCCAAAACACCAAACTTATATCTGTTGAAAAAAAGAACTTCCTGCAAGTCAAACTTTGAACATTACAAAAATTGCAGTAGGAAATTAACTGGATTGCTTTAAAATTTAGCCAACTTGAAAATAACTTTGTAAACATTCTTATGATGAATAAAAGGAAACTCAAGCTATTGTGATCAGACAAACAATTTACATATCAGCTGAACCAAACAAAATAACAGGTAAACATGAACCAAAAAAATATAATAACATTGAGCTGAACTGCCCAACAATGTTAAGACTGAAACTTATTTATTTTCTTCTGTGTCAATATATCTACCTGTCATACATATTCTTAGCATCAGCAAAGATTTCAATCTCTGTGAGTGAGGCTTTATAGGAGCATGACCAGTAATTATTGATAGACACTACTTCTATTGTAAATTTATCTGCATCACGCATCACTGGTAGTTCCACATAGGATCCTTGAATGACGGGTTTTCTTGGTTCAATATATGTACTGGTCACAACAAAAGAAACACCATCTAGGTAACCAATTACCTATAACACAAAGGATACCAAAACAAACAATTTAGTTAGTAAAAAGAAATCCTTCAGCTGGTATATTAATTGAAAGTATTATTTTAATTTACAATGGAATGATGTGCAAAAAAATTTATCAGTGACAACCCCTCCATGAAAATAACCATGTTTATAATAAATTACAGATCCTTGGATAAATTAAAAAAATAGGGCATTTAATGGAACATTAAATGATACCCTGCAATGTGGTGATGTTTTCAATATTCATGAACACATTTTATTAATTGGCCTAAGTAGAAAACTACAAATTGGATTGTGAGAAAATTGAACTTGATCTTCATTTTATAGTACTTAAAATCTGTTGACGCATTTTAAAGTTATCATCTTGAAACCACAGAGGCACGGACACCGACTTTGTGTGGCGGGGTATAAAAAATTTTTCACAGAATAAAAGAATGTATCTACTGAAGAAAGTCAAGCCTGTATACAAACCTTGAATTTTGATGGAAAAGATTTGGTTGGGTATATCTTCAATTTTGTTACAAACGCATTATGAGCCAATTCTGTTGTGATAGTTGCTGATGAAGATGCTGCCAAAAAGTAATGGTGTATGTGATCATCGAAAGTCTGATCAAACAAATTCATCAACAAGTACGAGTAACTGTCACCAACACGATAATAACAGTAGTACCAGTATCTGTAATTTGTATATGGACTGGTTGATGTTTGAACTATATGGCCAGCGGTTGATAGGTAGGAGCTTGTTGTGGAGTATGTTCCTTCTGGGATTGAAAAGTCCACTCTGTATCCTTCATTATTAATGGCATAATGTTCATCTCTAATGAATTCTCCATTGTTGTCAACAAGAACTTTGGAGTAGAGTGATGTTGTATTTTGTATGTAGGCAGTACCTGAGGCACCTGCTTCACACCCTGTATTGGAGTTTCCTCTGCCACCATATACATTAAACGAGCCTCTAAAAGGTGGTATTGTGTAATGGGAGCTATGATACAAGGCAATTCTCCCTCCTGCACCTCCTCCACCATAGGTAGGGTCGGCCAGACCACCTAAAGCTTGGATATGTCCTGTGTGACTTCCTAAATGTTAAAAGAACAAATGTGTGTATTAACAGCTGTCATATGCCATAAACATATTTGCTACAGTAATTTTGTACTTTCTGTGATTATTTTTCATTCAATTAGTCAAACAAATTTGGTTATACTATACAAAGAGAATTTTTGGAACATCTGATTGTTTTCAGAAACTATAACGATATGTGGTTACCTTATTAAACCGTCATCCCAAAAAAGCTGAAATAGAGCTAGCTTGATTGTTAAAAAAAATAAACAAACAAAGAAACAATCAACAAAACCATCCAACCAACCAAAAAATCAATTAATCAATCAAATCAAAACACAGTCATCAAACATAATTTTAGCTCAATTTGGTTCCTAAACTAAAAATTAGGTTTAGAATGTGATATAAATAAAAGGACCAAACCAAACATAGCCTCGCAATCCAATAAATCACCCTTGGACAGGGCAACAAATAACTAAAAAACAACAAAAACAAACAACATTTTGTGCACAAATTACAGCATAATTATTAGCTTGAAATATTCACATACAAATTTTATGTCAAAGTGTTAACCCAGTTAAGTTGTGTTAATGATACAGATTTTGTGTATTTTGCTTCAGTGTATTTTGTTTACACACCAGTAAAATTGACGGTGTTTATAAGAATGCTGCCTCCACTTCCACCACTAGACTTCCCCCAGGATGACACATAAAGAACATCCTCACTGTTTGCCATAATGTGACCATCCACCGTCAGTGTATGACTCACGGTAATTTCAAGTCTTCCACCTCCTAAAAATTGGACAATAAAAATTATAAAAATATTTTTATTAATATCTTTAATGGGTGTAATATTATATTAAAGTAGTAGTCATTAAATATTTATCAACAAATCTTATCTGTTTCTAATTTTGGTTGGAAATAAAAATTGCACTGATTGGTCTTCTGAACAAACATTTATATTATTTTTTATTTATCAAACATACTGTCTGAGTTTGATATTCAAGAGATATACTTCCAGATATAGTGCACATTAAAAAACTGATATAATAACAAAGATAAAAATTGACATAAGACATGGTTCATTTGAGTATATAAAAAAAATTTTTATTTAATATTTGCTTTAGATGTTTTTCCTTTAGTGACCTACCTGATCCACCTTTGGTACCTGCTCCACCACTACCAAATTCCAACGGTAGATACAAATCACCATAAGCCTGATTCCTCCTTAGTTTACAGGTTAGATAATTATCACATGCACCTTGGCCTCCTGTTCCTCCATGTGATGCCCCACTTGCACCATTACGCTGCCATACTCCTACCCCTGAATTACAAGTAAAATAAACTGAAGTATATCTAGTTTGAATTCTAGTTCTGAATAAAAAATACATGTCATTGCCATGCTTTGTTGTATACCTAGTAACCATGCTACTTGTGAAAGCTTACTATGACATGTCAAACAAGTATGAAATACACAAATGTATTTTTGTGTATTCATTTATTTGTTCACATTTCAACTCGTTTAGAATTTCTGCACAATAATTTTTGTAAACCATTTTCTTTTTTATTCTTTAATTGTAACATCAAAAATAACACACAAAAATAACAAAGACCTAAATATGCAGGAAAATTTAACAGTTAACATATCTAATAAATAACTATTTACAAATATTTAATTAATAATGCAGACATGCTTTCTATAAATATTTTTTTTTATTTTCAAGTTTTACTAGACAAAATTGCATTTACATTTTTACACATCAACAGGAACATGAATAATTCCACTTAAACTTTGATACAGTTGTAATTTTATTAATGTTATAAAATGCTTGTTTGCTTTTGTTTGTTTTAAGCCAATTTTAGAAATTTTGCTGCTATATAGTGGTATCCAGATTTCATTTAGGAAGCCAGAGTAGCAGGTAAATACCCACAACCTTTGGCAAGAAAACTGGACATCTGTGTCAATAAAGGTTAAAGTGGAGAACACCATGCCTGTAGTTGGACTCAAACTCCAAACCCTATTGTTGACACTAAGTGGTCCGTAGTTGATAACTAAATACCCAACCACTCATAGTGGCCCCATGAACTTGTGTTTTTATGGACTAAATTTTTTAGCAACCACTAGTGGATACAAATTATATCTTTGGAATGGATAGATGTAGTCACTTTTTATAGAACAATCTTGACAAGGATAGCCATTTTTCCTATTGAACATCAGAGGTTTTCTCTGGGTACACAGGCCTTCTCCCCAAATAAAAACTGGACACTTTGATATTGCTTAAAGTGGCATTAAACACCACTCAAACAAACCAAAAAATCCTGCATAGATCCTAAAGTACTCTTAAGTACACTGAATTGCTTGAAAGGCAATAAAATGATCCCACTAAATATAGCCCTTAAAGTCATTTAAATCTTACCTTTTCCCATATTAGGATCATAACCACCATTGTTGACACTAACAATTCCACCATCATCCACAAACAAATCTGTTGCTTGTATCTTCATGAATGACCCATTAATAGCTCCACCTCCTTCTACGCGAAGGTAATTAAAAACAAGCTGGTATTGGTCATTGTGTGCCCTAGGGTTGGAGCAATTGATGTAGGACTTAGCTTTGATCACTGTAGTACCATTTATATGGTAATTTATTCTGGCTCTTCTGTTTGTTGATCCTGTCAGATGAAGTTGTAGATTTCCACCGTCAATTAAGGTCAAATTAATCACATGATCCATAGTTCCTTCGACTCTTACAAATACTCGCTCAAGGTTAGTGTCAGGAGCAAGACCTAGATATCCTCCATTATAAACATATGTATTGAATGGAGTATCAATGAAGTCCCTCCTCAAATCCATGGTTTGATAGTTTCCAACATGGACATACCCTGTTCTATCCCCAATCATATGCTGGAAGTGTAAATTAGCACCCTTTTCAAATGGATCTGGCAGGATAGCCAAGTGTGCATTACCATAGATTTGCAGCTCTTCAAATCTGAAATCATAATTACCATTAGCTAGCCAGTGTTTACCAGCATTTGGTAGGATCCATGCCTTGAAGCTGTCTTCACTTAGATCACGATAATCCTTGATCATTCCCACATTACTTGACAATCCATCATTGTTTATATAAAGTGTTGAGTGGTCAAAATCCTGATGATACAAGAAAATAGTCCCTGGCCCTCCAGGTTGAACTGAAGATACACCCCCATGTGATGCATAGTGACCAAGATAAGTGTTGTTGATGGAGAAGTATATAGATATCCTACCACCAGCCCCTCCACCTCCAGAGCCTCTTGAGAATTGACTACCACCATTAGCAGCAATGGTTCCCATTCCACGGAATACTCGACAGTAAACCCAGATACTTCCTCCAGACCCTCCACCGCCAGCTTGTGCTGTGGCATTACCACCATTTGCACGCAGCTCACCATCAATTTCAATCATGTTGGTAGCATTTAGCCAGAGCATTCCACCACCCTGTCCACCAGCACCACCACCTGCACTTCCATGAATGTATGGCAGATACAAATGTCCATAGGCCTGCCCAGTAAGAGTTGTACCTGCCCCTCGACCACTGGTACCACCATGACCAGCTCCAGATGATCCTAATGAATGTGTGGTGCCTTTCCCTAAGTTGACATTTCCACTTTTTGCGTCAGTCGGTCTATAACCTAAGCTATCAGCATGCATAGATGCTCCATCATCAATTGTTATATTGACAGCCTGAACAGTGATATTTGTAGCAGCAAAGGTCCCTCCTCCTTCAATAAACATACTGAAATTAACCAACAAATCCATTCCTGGTTCTTTTACTGGATCTGTAAGTGCTTGAATGGTAGAATTGGCTTGGATGCGGACCCAATTAAACTGGAAGTGGTTCGGAGCCAAATATTCTGTATATCCACCACTTTCCATTGATAAAAGACCATTGTGATGTAGAGTTATGTTGCTTATGTGAGCTAATTCACCATGCATCCAAATACTAACAGCATGAATAATTGTAAAAGGAGCAAGGCCCAAGTAAGAACCTGCATAAGCCCTGACACTAAATGGAAGATCAATTTCTTCTCTTTCAAGGTCCATAACTTGATTATTTCCCAAGTGAACAGTTCCTGATCTATCACCTATCATATACAAGAAGAAAACATCTACATCATGGTCTACTGGATTAGGCAAGAAAGCTATGTGGGCTGCTCCATACATCTGCAACTCATTGAAATGATACTGATAGCCACCACCAGCAAAGAAATGACTTCCAGAAACTGGTAAAATCCATGTTCTACAGCTGTCTGAAGATAAATCAGAATAAGTTTTGATCACATTGAATTTATTAGATGGCTGGTGACCTCCATTATCTATTATGAGTGTTTTATGATTTTCTAGCATGTTGTAAACAAACACTGTCCCAGCTCCTCCATTTTCAGCTGAAGAGCCACCCTTACCTCCAATGGCTTGGAATCTAAAGGCTGTCATGGTTTCATTTCTGTTAAAGTAGACAGCCACTCTACCACCACCACCTCCTCCTCCTCTATAATCTGTGGCATCTCCTCCATGAGCTGTGATTTTGCCATAACCCTTTATAAGTTCACAATACATCCAAATACTGCCACCACTGCCACCTGCAGTTCCATCGGCACCTTGGGAGTTGACTTCTCCATCAATCATTATTGTATGTGTTACATTCATCCATATAACTCCACCCCCTGCACCTCCAGACCCTCCAGAACTTCCTACTTGGTTGGGCTCATAAATATTTCCATATGCGAATCCTGCTGCTTGTAAATTTACACCTTTCCCTGCACTCCCACCATGGCCTCCACCTCCATATGTACTGGAAGGTCTCCCCAGATTTACATTTCCATGTACAGACAAACTAGTATGGGTTGCATTTCTGTGAGATGTGTTGTAACCTTTTCCTTCTGTAGTTATTACACCACCATCATCCACTGTTACATTTGCTACATTGAAAGTCATGTATGTTCCATGAAAAATTCCCCCACCTTCTACAGTGACAGCTTTCAAATAAAATGTAATTCCTTCATCTGTTACAGCATCTGTGGTACAATCAATCATTCCTTCATCTTGAATAAGAATGTACTGGAACCTGTAATGACTAAATGCTTCACTTGGTGTTCTTCCCCCATCCTGAAGCCATAGATAACCACCATGATGTAATGTTATATTTTCAATATTTGACAAGACACCAGCAAGATGGATCTCCACACCATGCACATAAGTCATAGGGGCCAATCCAAGAAAACCACCAAAATACACATAGCAGTTGAATGGCAAATCGATTTCATCCCTGTACAAATCCATAACTTGATTTTCATTGATGTGTACAGTTCCTGTTCTATCTCCGATCATGTATTTGAAGTCAAGGGTGACATTAAATTTGTACACTTGACCAGAGACAGCAGCATCAAAAACTGTAATATCACTAGGATTGAGAACCGCCAGATGTCCATTTCCATATATTTGTAATTCTTCAAACCTAAAAACATACAATTTATTAGCAAAATCATGAATTCCAGACTGGGGTAGAATCCATGCTCTTCCACCATCCATTAATCTGTTATCCCAGTTGACATACTTTGCACGAGGGTTTGGAGCACCATCATTGTCAATAATCAGTGTTCTATGATCCTCTTTGACATTATACAGGTAAACTGTACCAGGTCCACCACTTTCTGAATTGTCATTTTCTTTTCCAGGCCACCCACCACTGGCTAGGTATCGGAATTCACTGAAGGTTTTATTTTCCTTAAAATACATAGCTATCCTTCCACCAGCACCACCACCACCACTATAATCAAAAGAGTTATAACTATTGGATGAGGTGTTTCTGTAAGTTGCGACAGATCCATTTCCCCCTCTGGCTAATATTGTACCATACCCTGTAATTGTCTTACAGTGTAGCCAAATACTGCCCCCACTGCCACCTCCACCAGGCTTGTCTGATAACCAGCCTGATGGGGTCTGTGAAATGTAATTATACTGTGTCGCTCCATTGGTGCCACTTGCTGTCATAATTCCATCTATCAGAATTGTATTGGTTACATTCAGCCAGATTCTACCACCCCCTGCTCCACCGTTGGGTCCCCCACCTGCGCTGCCGAATAATGTGGGCTCATAAATATCCCCATATGGTTCTCCTCCTAGATCATTATCTGTAAAATAAGAGTTTAAACATATACATTTGTATCTTCATTCTCAAATATTGTACAAGTAGGGTTTAAAATAAACACTATTGAAAAATATTAACATAGTTTGCTGAAATGTTTATTAAAATAACTAATTGTTCTTCTTTTCATGGTTTAACTAAATACTAAGCATTCCCTTTAATTTTTAGATTCCCAAGAGTTATGTGTTCTACTGTATATGTCAATCCCAGGATCACTTAGGATAACGTTTGATTAGTCATTATTTTCTGAGTTGATTTCCAGAATAACTAATATTTATTATTTATCTCACTATTCTATACTGCTTTAAGAGGTGCCAGCAGAGATATAAATATAAATGACTGGCTTTTGTTTGTCAACAAATTACTAACCATGACCTCTGCCTCCACTGCCACCGTGGCCTGCACCAGAGGCGCCAAAAGTTCCTGTATATCCCAGTCCTGCATTGATGACTCCAAAAAGACCCTTCCTAGGGTTGCCAACTGCATCTGTAGGCTTTCCATCAGCTAGTTCATATCCATATCCATCAGTGGACAAAATTCCTCCAGAATCAATGGTAATGTTCACAGAGTAAAAGTACAAGTGAGTTCCTTTGACAAGACCACCTCCATCAATGCTGAGAGATATAGTTGTGAATACAATACCTGGTTCAGACACTGGGTCACTTATCATGTGAATGTATCCACCATTTTTCACGTATACAAATTTAAAGTTATAATAGTTAGCTGCGTTGTTTGGGGTTTTTCCTTCTACATTCAGCCATAGCTTACCATTATTGTATAAAGTCAAATTGTCAATATTAGCCAAAGTTCCATTTAGGAAAATATCAACACCATGTATGTGGGTATCTGGGGCTAATCCAAGATACCCACCATTGTAGACATGAACACTAAATGGAAGATCAATTCTTTGTCGTTCTAAGTCCATAACTTGACCTTTTCCTATGTGTATGGCCCCTGTCCTGTCACCAATCATGTTATCAAAGTAAATTGTAGCACTGCTTCCAACAGGGTTTGTTAGGATGGCTAACTGAGCTTTACCATATATTTGTAGTTCATTGAAATAATAACTAGAATCTGTTCCTGTAAAAATTATAAAATAAATAATTTTCGATCTAACTTTGAACTGTGACCCTTTAAATTATTTTTTTAAATTATAAAAGGTAACTTTTCAAAGTTTATATTATATACAACTAATTTGAAGAAATATCACATCAGCAGCTCCAATCCATGAGACAAATATTAATAATCTTTTGCCTTGAATTTTAAGTGAGCATAGCAAGATGCGAGCAAAACAGCAACATGTGTATTGGGGGCAAATATATATACAAACACTACTTACAATATCTGAAATATTTTAGTTAAACTGGAGCTGCCTTTCAGATTTAAAAAAAAAAATTTTCAGAGTACAGATATAAGAAAATAAGTAAAAGAATATTTACTGACAAGATACAGTTAATTCACTAAGTTTTTAATATTGTATTGTTTTTAATTCTGTATTGTAAAATTAACCAAATCACAACTGCACTGCAATCATAGAACCTTACGGAAGTGCAGTTAGTTTCTGGAGTAATGTTTTATGCAAGTCATGAATAGAAATTGGTAAACATTTTGCTGCTCGCCTGAAGGCCATGCCTTAGTCATATTTTAAACAAAGCATTTCCCATTTTTAGGCCTTCTAGACAATTAAAGTTATACCTAAAATGTAGATGTGATGTCCACAAAACACATTACATCTTTGTTAAACTGAATTATATATGAACTAACCTGCAAATGTGTTTTTTCCATGCTCGGGTAGAAACCATGCCCGTAACTGATCAGTATCAAGGTTGGAATAGTTTGCTATAACATTACTGTCACCATTTGGACCTCTATTCAGATTGTTCAGCAACAGAGTTGAGTGTTTATACACTGCAGAAAAATTTTTTTTATTGAAGACCTATTTAGTTTTGTTGTATTGGCCAAGGTAGCTATGTTAAATTGTTGCTAAAAACAAATTGTATTTTGATTAAGTGTGCAGACTGACATATAATTATATTGATGTATATGACATTAACAGGGAATTTTTTAGGATTTTGAAGGCTTTAGTCACTTCAGCAGACACGCCGCATAAGCATAAGCATCTGCGAATTGTACTGGTGACATATAATAATACATATGACGTTATGGACTATATTTTATAAAGAAATGCTTCGTTGAATGCTACATTAAAAAATTTCAAACATTCAGTTTTGTTCCGCCTTTTTTATACTTCTTAATTTTAGATAAACTTATTGCATACATTTAAGTGTAGTTACAACTACTTTTAGCACTGCCACTCTCGTAGTAATACAAATGTACCCAACTGTCTTGACATGATGCAGGTAGTTGTACCTACACATAATGTATGTAAGGTGTATAGATCCATACTTTTAATAATTAGTGATGAACAAGAAGAGTCTTGTTTATAATGTTTTCACAGATATTTGAAAAAACAGAAAAAGATGATTTTTGCAGGCTGTACCAGTTTTTTTGTGGGAAAAACTAAATAAATTTGATATTAAAATTTGACTTAATTAAAGGAGAGCAATATGGCTTCTAATGGTAATTGGTTATTGCATGGCTGTTCAGTTCAATGGCCATGTGTTACTATGAATTAGTTTAGAGAATATTTACTCATCTTCTTGTTTATTCTTAAAAAAAAATATCAAAGGAAGAAACTTAGTTTGTGTTTAAAGAATTGTAATGGCCATATCATAAAAGGCTCGCTTAAAGTGTTAAAAAATTAAAGGTAACTAACAGCACACTGTTAAAGTCTCACAAACTCCCCATGACAAAGGATTCCTCACAAAAAATATAGTCAATTTCTTTTTATTTCAATTGCAAGCATTGAAGAATTTTGAGATATTTCACATGTTTGAATAGCATAATATTTTGACCCAATTTGGGACTGATTGTTTTAAAAGTGGACAGAGGTTATCCTATAAATTCTTCGAAGTGGGGTATAATATCAACTGTTGTACATTTCTTAGAAAAACCACCTAATGAACAAACAGGTAATATAAACATCTAGCCATGTATTATGACGACAATATATGAGATTTCTCCATGACTTCTACATGATGGAAGTCACAATGGACTAACTTAGTTTTCCATCACAAAACACTTGAGACAGTGGACCATCAACTGATTTCTGTGATAGAAAGGAAATAATAATTTTAACCCCATATTTTTTTTGGACTATCATGATCTTGATGGAAAATTTAAAATACATCACGTTTGCCCTATAATAACTAATATTTACAATAAACTCAGACATTCTTTATGCAGAATAGTAGAATACATATGTTACAATACTGGTGTACTGATATGACATAGTAAACACAATTTAAGGATGAGATGAAGCTTTAATCCAAAATAATGATGAAACTCTTCCCTTGATGTTTAAGATGTGAATATTTTTAACTCATCCAATTAGCAAAAAGAATTGCCCATGGTGGCATATTTGTATAATAATAAGCAAGACATTGAACTTTCTAAAGGGTCTTAACCGGCAAATGTAAAATTCTTGTGTAAAACTCTTATTCGGTTTATATATTACTTGCTGGTGCATTTATACTGGGTTATAGTTTTATGAACTAAATCAAAACATGTTTATTAATAAAATTGCAAAAGCATGCAAACAGATTTACATCTGTACAAACCTCTGTGATAGAAGAATGATGTTCCAGGACTGCCATTGTTTTGTCCCAGCCCACCATAAGTATCAAATGATCCTGTATAAGTCTTGTTGTCAGCAAAGTCCATAGAAATCCTGCCTCCAGAACCAGCTCCTCCCTTTCCTGAACCATCTCCTCCTATAGCCTGGAACTTTCCAAAGCCCTAAACAAAAATAAGGTGCATAAAGTCAAAAAGCAAAAGTTTATATTTTTTTAAGAATACTAAACTTTTTGAACCTTAATGAATCCCCTTTGTGACACAGTTGTATGTACCCTGTCACATTCAAGATCCTAGAAAAGCAAGGTTTTGCATAATTACTACCGTAAAAAGGCATGTATTTTCCAGTCTTTTTCTTTAAAGGGAAACTTTGCAAAAAAGGAAAATTTAATATGTTATTCTTCAAATTAAAAGAAACATATTTGCCTTTTGATGTTTTATTATATCCTCAACCGTTACGCTTCTAGAGTGGATTAAAGGTGGAAAAATTTTGTATATAGGGGCACATATTGACAGTTTTTACCACGAGACTGCAGGTTGTGACGCAACAGCCTTCTTTATCCAGTAAATATGATAAATAATCCAGTTTAAAAATATGGTTTTCTGCCTTTGCTCTTTGAAGAATTAAAAACTGAGGCGATGACTTATGACCAGCTGACAACATAAGATTACCAAATACGTCTTAATGTTGTATAAATGATCTTTATATTTATAAAAGTACTTTTAGAAACAATTTTGAGCCTGTCTTCATTTATTAATTTATATCAAATAGAATTTACCTAAAAACATAATTGTAAATAAAAGATATATTTATATAATTATTTTTAGACATTAAATAAAATATCGTAGAAAATTTTGGTCGTCTTGAAACAGCAGTTGTACATGGACGTGAAAATTTTACAGGTAAATAAATTCTCTTTATGAAGGGTAATTAACAGAATTATCAGGTAAACAAATAGGATGTTTATTGCAATTACAAGATCTTTGACGCCGACTTTGAAGTATCAATATTCAGACATGTAATCGAAATAAAAACAACACGCCTTTCTCCTGACAAGGACCGGTATGATTTGAATACACTGAAGTGTCACAGCACAGGAAGTATATAAGATTTCGAATACCTTTAGATGTCAGGTCACAGGAAATGTATTTGACACATGGACACAAATATACACAAGTAAAATTTTGGAAACTATATTTCTAAATGCAATTTTTATTTATTTCATTCAACATATTCTCTATACTATTTCATTGTTTTAAAGCGGCCTCAAGATGTAAGTAGTTAGTAATCTACTAATGATCACTGTCTTGTCAATGCTGTTTTTGTGAATTTGAGTCCAATTTCAGACATGGTGTACTTGACATCAATATTCAGACATGTAATCGAAATAAAAACAACACACCTTTCTCCTGACAAGGACCGGTATGATTTGAATACACTGAAGTGTCACAGCACAGGAAGTATATAAGATTTCGAATACCTTTAGATGTCAGGTCACAGGAAATGTATTTGACACATGGACACAAATATACACACGTAAAATTTTGGAAACTGTTAAGCACACACAACATAAATTTTACCAGTAATACCGGGGTAATAATAATAATAATAAATGTACTAAACATGAAGTGAAATTTTTATGCGCCAAAACAGAGTATTTTAAAGTATTGCATCTAATGACTGTTATTTCTTGAATAGTTTTCTTTGCAAATATTTGTATAAAAAGTTTCAGTAAATAACTTGCATAATCCTATTACATGAAACAAGTTGAAAATAATAATATGAATAGTACAATTTAATTCATATTTATGGACAAAATTCCAACTAATAATCGAGGACAAATTGAAAAGTATGGTCACCTAAATTAAGGTCACCTTATTATTAAACTATCCTCCAAGCAACATTCTTCAAAATGATCTTCGCATACAAAGTAGTTGCTGTTGTGTACAAGTCTTTAAACTGGTGAATAACATGTTACACAAATCGGGTTTTTTGCTTGGACCTGGTATACAAAACGTGATCTTGCCAGAACCTCGTCTTATAGTACAACCTTCTGTTTATAATGAAAGACCGTTTCGCGTTATTATCACAAGATGACTTTTAGGTACTTGGCTGTCAAGTGATCTCTAGTATCGCCATCTAGTGACGAGATAGTGATAAGATGGCAGACCTCCATAAGTGCATTTTTTACACGGTAAATTCAATGTACAAACTTAACCATTGAAAATATAAAAAAAACATCAAGAAGCAAAAGTGTTTCTTTTTATCTGAAAAATAACATATCAAATTTTTCCTTTAATATTACTTTGAAAGGAAGGGTGAGGATTATATGTTAATATGGACTCAGTAGAGTAATTCGACTCATTGATTGATGTCACTTAGTATTGAAATTAATTTTTATTAAAAATGTTTTTATTAATATGATATTTATTATATAGGAAGAATCAAAATTAAAACAAATACAATGGTATTTAAGGAGAGAATAAATTACAAATTACATTTAAAACTTTTTAAAAAGCACGACCAAGTCGGAATACTTGTACATGCAGATTGTAAATGCAAAGAAGCATTTTTCAGCAATTTTCTGGTCCAAGAAAGGGGTGCAGGCCATACGTAATTGCGGACTATACACAGCTTTTTATTGTAAATACAGAATGTACTTAGATCTATTAGATAAGGTTTAATCTTTACTAGACCCAGGATTGGAGTTTATCTCTGGTTATCTCTGATCTCAAATTATAAACCAATTAATTTCTTAAAGAGCTGAAAGACTGTAAGAACTGTAAAAAAATTCTTTAGATTCCAAGACAATAAAAAATGGAAAATACCCTGATCATATAAACATTCATGTTAATAGATCCACCACTGCCTCCTCCTGAATTGAAAGCTTGTCCAGCCTCACCATTACAGCTAATTTGTCCATCGTTTTGTAATGTTCCTGTAACCTTAAGGAAGATAACTCCACCACCTCTACCACCTGAAGAAGTGATATTGTCACTTCCTCCTTTGCATCCTCTGTCTACAGCATTAAACACCTGCCCATAGGGAGCACCTGTCTTCAACTGTCCAGCACCACGCCCACCTCTGCCTCCATGTCCAGCTCCTATTTAATTATACCAAAAGATTGGAACACAAATGCGTAAACATAACTATATTTCTAAATGCAATTTTTATTTATTTCATTCAACATATTCTCTATACTATTTCATTGTTTTAAAGCGGCCTCAAGATGTAAGTAGTTAGTAATCTACTAATGATCACTGTCTTGTCAATGCTGTTTTTGTGAATTTGAGTCCAATTTCAGACATGGTGTACTTGACATCAATCTTAACACAAGGTTTGACAGTTTTCCTGTCGAAGGTTGGTGGCTCTCATAGCAAACACAAGTTTCCACTCCAATAAAACTGGGCACCATGATATATAGCTGAAAAATTGCACCAACAAAGCAAAAAATATTTTTTTAATTTATTGATACAAAACTACAAGAAAAAGTCAATTTAGATATTAAACTAGACGTTTTATAATGCTATGTTTTCATTAGAGAAAATTTCATCTAAACTATCAAAATAACCCTGAAGAAATTTATGCTATACCTGATGCACCAGTAACAGCATCTAAACCATTTCCAATTAAACAGGCAATGCTATGCAAATCTCCAATAATTTTTCCCAGATCATCAACAACTAGGTTCACTGCTGTGATGTTTACATGGACTGCATGGACAAGACCTCCACCTTGAATCCATAGTTTATCAGCCTACAGTATAAAAAATATTTATAACTTCTTTTTCTCAACATATTGGCAATAAATGCACTATTGATAAATTCTAAAAAAAATTATGTGTAATGCACTAAATTTTACTAGAATATTTTTCTGTAATTTAGGTCTGCTCATTATAGATCCTATAGGAATGGCCTTTTTTCAGAACAAAGTTTCACACAAACATTTTTCTAGGTAAAATTTCCTAGGATTTTCTAGATAGTTTTTGAATGGAAATAGTGTACTTTAAAAAAATTAATAATGCTAGCAAAAATCTTTTGTTTGTTTTTCAAGTTTTTAGTTTATTTGGTCGCCTGCTTTCATGCTTCCAGTATAGTTCGAAATGTATTGGCTCAATTGGTGCATAGTTCATAAAAGAGCATATCCAGACCCATACCTTTCCTAATAAATATATCAAAATCATTTTTATCGATGTCTACACAACCACATGTATTAATGTTGCCTCCCCCCCCTTTTTTAAAAAGAAAAGTCATTGAATAGTATTACTGGTTATCAGTTTTCAATATTACTGTACATTTTTTAAAAGTGCATATTAAAAGGAATAGTTTATGTTTTAAAGCGGACCACATGAAACTTTACCTGTTTTAGTTGGTGTTGGTCAGGGTATTTAAATTTTTGGAAGATGAACTGTCCCATTGTTTAAATACAGTAGCTATTGTTCTCTCTGCATTTGATTCTATGGCAGCTTTAAATATTCTCTCCAGGAGAAATCAATCATCCACTGATTAATTTTCATATTCCAAAAACAAAACTCTTACTGATGAAAATACATGAAACTACATTGATTGTAGGGAAGAACTGTTGCACAATTTTGAATCAAAATAAACTGAACTGTATTACATGGTATGCTTCATTTGATGGATTCATTGGATGTTCACTTTACATCCAGCAAGCAGTATGTCAAATATATTCAGGAAGAGAACAAGTTAACAAACAATAAATCATCTGAATAAAGGGTGGGATGGGACATAGGGAACAAAATTTTGCCTGCCATTGGAAAGTATGGAGTATTGGGTAGGGTCAAGATTTATCCCTTTGTAGCAGCTCTAATGAGCATACACTTTTTTAAATATATACAAAAGGGATTTTTTTCCTGCAAGGAACGTGGCTCTCTCCAAACATGTCACCCAGTATGGTCTGCCAGGCTTTCCGTATTATGACCTGACAACCCCCAATGAGAGGGTTTCCCCTATCAACCACCTGGAGACATGCTGGGCTGCTCTGTGGGTCAAGCACTTGTCTATACAATTTATAGAAGAAATGTTTATAAAATTTTACAATTTATTTTGTAATATTTTCAAATAACAAGATTAAAACAGACAAAACAAGAAAAAATTTTCATCAAATTTCGCTGTATTTCTAAAGAAATATTTTATGATCCATGGTGATGCTTTCTGCATTATAACTGGATAACCCCCACCCCACCCCTGGAGAGAGCTTCTCATATTTATATATTTGGGGATGCACTAGGCAGCATGGAGAGAAAGTAAGACCATGGGAACTTTCCTAATATCCAGTAAAATTCATTTTAAAAGTGTTTGTTTTTAATGGAAAACCGATTTATTCTTTTTTAATGAAAACAATATGACTGCCAGTGAGATATGGATATGGTATTAGTGAGAAAGGAATATGGCAAAAAACTTATATGCATATACAGTAGATCAAACAAGTGTGGACTGTGAGCACGCTCACAAAGGGATACCCCCGCTTCGCTTTCAAATCCAATTATCTCCCCTGAATAATATCCGACAGCAACGAAAATTCTTCATGCACATCTACATATGATGTACTTCCTTCATGTAAAGTTTCATCAAAATCTGGCAAACGGTTTAGGAGAAGTTGAGCTTACAAGGTCTCCCACTGAATACTATATTTAAAAAGTCCAATTTTCTCCCCTGAAATATATACAACAGCGACAAAAATTCTTCATGCACATCTACATATGATGTACTTCCTTCATGTAAAGTTTAATCAAAATCTGTCAGGCGGTTTAGGAGGAGAAGCGCTTACAAAGGATGTGGACAGACTGACAGATGGACAGACAGATGGACGGACAGAAGAAGGACAAGCAGACAGACAGACAGGGTGATTCCTATAAACCCCCAAAACAAGTTTGCAGGGGGTATAATAAATAGAAATTTTTCTTCAGAAGTCATTTAGGCCACACCAAATAAATTTCTTGTTCTATGGACCCGACCACACATATTTTATCGAAATCGAAAAAATAATATTAAAAAAAAATTTCCGCTCCCCGCTCCGGGAAAGTCATCCGGAATTTTTTTTATTTTACTCTTTGAAATCATAATCTTGTGAACGCTTAATGTAACTGCCGTTTTATTGCATCACAAACAAAAATATTGATGTATTTTGAAAAGGGAAAAGAAACAATCATACCGTTTTAGTCGTGTGGATATTTGTCATAAAGGAAGGCATGGTTGTCCAAAACACGGCGATTTATTTCAGTGGTGGTGCGTTGGCACACCTTTTTCAAAGATGTGTCAAAATCAAACATTTCGACCTAAGCGCCAACATAATAAATGTAAAACGAGGTTACAGGAACATTTAAATATAAAAAATGTGAAATAAAAGTTCGTGAGTAATATTTGTATTTAGCAGATAGGATGTTGGAGCAGGATTGCCAGATGGATGACCAAAAAACTTAATTCGACTGACACTTCGAAACTTTTGGTTGCAACAGCATGGTGAACATTTAGCCTCAGTGATGAAGCACATTCGGTTTTTGTTTATCTCCACCAAGATAAAACAAATGACCACAGAAACTACAATGCTTATTAAATTTGTTGACATTGTTGCAAGGGTTGTGATATGTCCAAAAAAAAGAAAATGAAATGACTGGTAATGGTTGTTCAGTGTTATTTGTGGAAAAGTTTAAGTAATTTTTATTAAGAGTCAGCATATAACTGTTTGAACTGGTTGTTGTCTTATTGTCATTTTTCATATATATCTCTGTTTTCTAATGGCTTGCATGGGACTTGAATTTTTACTCTCAAATATTGGACATTGGACACCATGTATATATAATTTTGGATTGTCTTTGGTTGTTCGATCAAAAGGTAAAGTCTCACTATATACAGCAAACACAATGAATGGGATATAACTTGTTTTATGACATTTTAAAATTCATTCCTGTAGAAAGCTTCATCAATAAATGATGTACAGTGTATTCAGTTGTGCATTTTCTAAAAAATATATTTTTGCAAATGAAGATTTGACATGCATTCTTTTGCTTCCATCTGTCTCTAATGCTTTGAAAGTCTTATATGTAGTATGTTGTAAATGACCTACAATACTGAATTGTTTAAAAGGTGCAATTGATTGTACATAATTTGAATGATGAACCCATAATTACAAAATATAATTCATTTATTCATTTACATGCTTTGGTAAACTTCAGGTAAGCATAGTATGCCCAAGTCTGAAAGAAAATCACAATGAAACTGAATTTTGTGAATATATACATTGATGAAAGTACATTTTCTTATTTTAAAAAAAAATAAAAATTAAAAAAAAGTTATCGCTCGCCTCAAATTTTTCTGTTCGCCTATGATTTTTTGAAAATCCAAATAATAATTTTAAAATTATTATTTCGCTCGCTCGCCCTGTTTTAAAATGACAAAAATCCGAAGAACAAGAAATTAAATTGGTGTGGCCTTACATTAATTGTTGCAATAACTACTTGCTCTTACATTGAGTGTTACCAATAAGTAAAGGCATATTTTTTTCAAAGAGGTATTAAAATTTTTTCCACAACAAAATTAATCAATGAATGATTGACTTTTCCCTGTCAGATTTAGAGTACCCATTGAATAAACTCCACAGAGAACAATAGCTATTGTATTTAAACAAAGGGACAGTTCATCTTCCAAAAATTTAAATACCCTAACCAACACCAGCTTATACTCTGGTAAAGTTTCATGTGGTCCGCTATAAGAAATCTGTTTAGTCTCATAAATCAAATACCTTTGCAAAAGTGATAAAGATATTTCAATAATTCAAATAAAAATAAACACTACTATGCAAGTTTGGTTTACTTCCATGTTACTTTTGTAAGACTTGCAGATAAGAGATGCAAAATTGTAAGAGTTGCAGATACGAGTTGCAAATTTGTAAGAGTTGCAGATAAGAGATGCAAATTTGTAAGAGTTGCAGATAAGAGTTGCAAATTTGTAAGAGTTGCAGAAAAGAGTTGCAAACTAACTTTTTCTCAACCACTTAAAATAAACAATATGAGATATTTTTTCAGGAGAAAACCAAACTAGCTGATACACAACAGTTTCTTATAATAATCTAACTACAGCAGACAAAGATAGGGTCTATATGTATCAACTCTGCTATAAGGTGACACACAGATTCCATATCCGAACTTAGTTGGGAGTCTGTAAAGAAAGGGATATATAGGTGTCAACTGAAGAGAACAATAAACTGCTAGTGCCTATCAGCAGCTAATAGCACAGAATCCTTGAAATGTTTATGAGGCATTGTAGAAGATGCCACCCAACAAATGTCCAGTCAACAGCACACAGTAAAAACATGAGTTCTTTTTAGAAAAATGTTTCTGGAGGATTGAAATTTTTTTTATGGATAGAAGTCCCCATGTGTTTCAACTGCTATAAGTGACAAAAATAGTATGATACTTAAAAATATATTTATGAAAAAGGTAAAAATTCATAAATATGCATGAAAACCAAGAATGACTATCACCAATAATTGTATTAAGGACAACTTACTGTTAAAACTGTACATATTATTTCAACCTTAAATTCAAATTAATTTCATATGACCAAAAAAATATGAATAAACAGACAAAATGTCTTTGTTCACATGTAAAATAGCTATGACCAAAAAATCTTGAAAAGTAATTTGCATATTCCAAAAGACAATGGGCTCTACATTATGTTAGTACCGGTAGGTATTATTTCCAATAAAGCAAATGATCTTACCATAACAGTCAAGTTGCTACTTAAGTTAGACAGATCAGCAGTGACTGTTACTTCACCTCCTGCCTTGACTACTAGGGTATGGAAATTGTATACTCCTGCCACACCTCCAATCGTTGATGTAGTTTTACCAGTAGCTCCCAAGAACAGCTTACATCCATCTCCAACTTTCATGTCTACAACACCTAGGATTCCCCTTAAGTAAGATAAAATAACTCAGTTCAAATTAAAAATTTATGGATACAAAGAAGATGTATATTTTGATTTTTTATAATAAAATATTAATTGCTCATACTTGCCAAAATATTTGAGTATCAAAGCGAAACAGTAGGGGGGTTGGGGGCACTCTGTCCTCCCACTAACCCACCGCCAAATTTTTTCCCTGTCGCTGCCACAAATGACCTTTTCTGGGTGTCAGTGAACACACAATGAATAGTTATCTATAAAACACTTTATTTATATTGGCAATAACAAATATACTTCTGGATGAAAACAAAAAACAAAAAAAGGAGGTGAACTTAACTCTATTTTCATCAATAGTGAATCCATGATTCAACATTTTTTAAACATGCTTTAATCCCATCTTGTCTACACTATACATTTTAAGATTTTAAATATCATTACAACCGTCTTTTCATAAATAATAAAAAAATTAATTGAAAGAACATCAATTGGACCCAAATGCCAAACAACAATGTAAATATAAAAACCAGAACAATTCTGCCAAAGACGGAACAGTTGGCAAGTATGATTGTTTACATTTAAACTGATTAAAATTTTCAAAAGAAAATGAGTGAAAATCAATCAATCAATATTTAAACTAGCTGTAATAAGTATAAATAAAATTACTGTTTTATAATAAATATTACATTCAAAGATGAATGCTAAAAATGTAAAAAAAAAAAAGCATCATTTTACTTACCAAACATTAAAGGTAACATTATAACAATCAAAGGAATTTGGAAGCATCAGTAATCCTCCTTGATAGACATAAATATTAATGAGGAATGCAAGATCATCAGGATGTTGAACGACAATAGTTTGGCCGTTTCCTACATGTAACACACCTGTATTATCACCTTCAAACTTCAATGAATCCAGCTTGAATGGGCTTAAAGAAAAAAAACAAAAACAAAACTATTTTTTTATAGGATTTTCCGAATTAGATGATTTACAGTAAAGCTAAAAAGTTAAACAAAAGTAGAAATCATAAAAATATATAAACTTTATATTCACATATACTAAGGGAACACAATTTTACTAATTATTAAAAAGTTTACGACAATGAAAAGGGAACAAGTGTGGACAAAGAAAAACGTCTCTCCTGCATTCCGCATCAGCAACGAAAATAAATTTCGTCATTAGCAGTACGTAAATAGCATTAGTTATCAGCAGCGGCCTGTATACCAAATATTGTTACCATACCATGCATAGTTACAGAGGAACTGTCCTAATACAAAACTTTAACGTAGTCGCTGGACCGTGAAATTGAGGTCAAGGTCAGGTGACACCTACCAGACAGTCATGTACTATTCATCAGCAACCTATATACCAAATATTGTCACCCTACATGTGTTGTTACAGAGGAACAGCCGTAACCCAAAAACTTTAACATAGTCGCTGGACCGTGAAATTGAGGTCAATGTCAGGTGGCACCTACCAGACAGTCATGTACTAGTCATCAGCAACATATGTACCAAATATTGTCATCCTACCATGCATAGCTACAGAGAAACTGTCGTAACCCAAAAACTTTAACATAGTCGCTGGACCGTGAAATTGAGGTCAAGGTCAGGTGACACCTACCAGACAGTCATGTACTAGTCATCAGCAACCTATATACCAAATATTGTCATCCTACCATGCATGGTAACAGAGGAACTGCCGTAACCCAAAAACTTTAACGTAGTCGCTGGACCGTGAAATTGAGGTCAAGGTCAGGTGACACGTACCAGACAGTCATGTACTAGTCATCAGCAACCTATATACCAAATACTGTCATTGTATGATGCGTAGTTACAGAGGAACTGCCATAACCCAAAAAATTTAACGTAGTCGCTGGACCATGAAATTGAGGTCAAGGTCAGGTGACAGGGGACTTACTGGCAAGTACTCATCATAAGCTACCTCTGGAACAAATTTGATGGACCTAGGGTCGGGCTTACAAATATAGGAAGCAAGATGTCCAAGTATTAATGCCGCCGCAGCCGCATTCCCATACATATGTCTCGCCTCCAGCGACTTTTGTCGCAGGCGAGACAAAAATCAATCAATGAAATTGGTAGTTACTTTGTGAGATTTGGATGCAAAGCAAAGTGTGCTTTTCCCAATATTCTGATACTCTCAAAAGGCTGTAAGTTACTGTCTAATATCCACGAACGTCCAGGATCTGTGTTGTAACCATTTTCTGTGAAACTAGATATCTGAGCTGAAATCACAGTTTGTTTGTTGTTGTCTATGATAAGAGTTCTGTTTATGATGTCTGGTATAGTGTCCTGTAAATAATCAAAATTATATTCGTCAATTTACTAAATATTAATTTTTCATAAGAAAATTGTACTATAAGTTACACAGTACATAACTGGCATTAAACAAGAAATTTATCAAGTTAGTTAAAATACAATGACCTGTCAAGTATTTTCTAACAATTTGTCAATATATTCTAAATACAGCTGTTCAGAAATTGTTTATTATATCTGTTAAATATCTGCACATTTATATTGCAGCCATTCATGTGAGACTCGGATGAATAAAACTTCACGCTTGGTAGATAATCCTACAGTATACTGCAGGTAAACAAAGTTGAAAGTTTTGAATTTACCCGAGTCATGCAAGAGTAGCTTTGATTTTGCAAGTTTTCTGAACAGCTGTTATCTGTATTGAGAATTGGTTGACCAATAGGCAGAAAATACCTGACAGGTCATAGTATTTTGACTATAATACAAGTGTGGACACAGAAAAACGTCTCACCTGCATTCTGCATCAGTAACGAAAATAAATTTCGTCATAAGCATTACGTAAATAGCATTAGTTATCAGCAGCTGCTTGTATACCAAATATTGTCACCATATAATGCATAGTTACAGAGAAACTGTCCTAATACAAAAACTTTAACGTAGTCGCTGGACCGTGAAATTAAGGTCAAGGTCAGGTGACACCTACCAGACAGTCATGTACTATTCATCAGCAACCTATATAACAAATATTGTCATCCTACCATGCATGGTTACAAAGCAACAGCCGTAACCCAAAAACTTTAACATAGTCGCTGGACCGTGAAATTGAGGTCAAGGTCAGGTGGCACCTACCAGACAGTCATGTACTAGTCATCAGCAACCTATATACCAAATATTGTCATTCTATCATGCAAGGTTACAGAGAAACTGTCGTAACCCAAAAACTTTAACGTAGTCGCTGGACCGTGAAATTGAGGTCAAGGTCAGGTGACACCTACAAGGCAGTCATGAACTAGTCATCTGCAACCTATATACCAAATATTGTCATCCTACCATGTGTGGTTACAGAGGAACTGTCGTAACCCAAAAACTTTAACATAGTTGCTGGACCGTGAAATTGAGGTCAAGGTCAGGTGACACCTACCAGACAGTCATGTACTAGTCATCAACAAATTATGTACCAAATATTGTCATCCTACCATGCATGGTAACAGAGGAACTGCCGTACCCCAAAAACTTTAAGGTAGTCGCTGGACAATGAAATTGAGGTCAGGGTCAGGTGACACCTACCAGACAGTCATGTAATAGTCATCAGCAACCTATATACCAAATTTTGTCATCCTACCATGCGTAGTTACAGAGGAACTGTCGTAACCCAAAAACTTTAACGTAGTCGCTAGACCGTGAAATTGAGATTAAGGTCAGGTGACAGTTGACTGACTGGCAAGTACTCATCATAAGCTACCTCTGGACCAAATTTGATGGACCTAGGGTTGGGCTTACAAATATATGAAGCAAGATGTCAAGTGTTTACGCCGCCGCCGCCGATTCCCATACATATGTCTCGCCTCCAGCGACTTTCGTCGCAGGCGAGACAAAAACTGATATTCTCTAATAAACCAATTATTTTAACAGAAACCTGTGCAATTTTACACCCACATATTTATCCTTTCTATTATTTGTTGTTCTTTTTTTTCATAATTTTTTTGTGAATTGTAGTTTTTGTCTCGCCTGCGACGTAATGCTTATGACGAAATTTATTTTCCTTACTGATGCGGAATGCAGGCGAGACGTTTTTCTGTGTCCACACTTGTTTATTATAGTGATTAAAATTTTATTATTAAAACATCATCAAAAAATTTCTTACAAAATCTTGTGTTCCAGACAGAATAACTTACAAAAGATTTATAATAAAAATTATACAATATTAAACTCTAGTGTTATGTTTGAAAAATTAACAAATTAAAAAAAAGTATGTTTAGATTTTAGTATAAATTTTTTGATGCAAATTAAAAAATATTCAAACTGAAGATATGTATACAACTCACACCAAATGCATTTAGATGAAAGATCATACTAATACATATATAATTACCTGTAAGAAAACCGACCCTGCACCGCCAGAACTAGACCCTGTAATACCACCATAAGCTGTCCATTTTCCTTGCCAGAACATGTCATCTTTGTAGTGGATCATCATTCTTCCACCTCCACCTGCTCCTGTAGTAGCGACTCCATTTCCACCATTCACCTAGAATGATCAAAAATATTATCACTGAATGCAATATTTCATATGATGGACATAAACATAGGGGATAGTTTGGACAAACGAGTGAAGGATACGTTAATTCTGTCTCATACTTTTAAACAACTGTGATTCACCTTAATTTGTTTGGGTTAAAAAACAAGTTAATCCATTGTTTTTGAGCTGATGATAAGAGATTAATTTTACTGATTCAGTGTAATCTGATATCTGGCCCTTATAGATAATATAACTGGAGTGTTGTACTTCTAGAACACCTAGATAATACAACTTATTCAAACACAACAAAAAACAGGAATTAAATTAGTTTCATACTTGTATAGTGCCTTTTCCTTCAATGGCTTTGGTATCAATATAGATACAGCCACCACTTCCTGCACTAATTGTGTTGGTACCATCCTGACCATCAGACTTCAACAGTCCTTCTACAATCACTATTTTAGTGGCACTGATCTTGATCATACCTCCACCTGCTCCATTCACCAATGTGGCACTGGAACCTCCACTACCAAACAAACATGGTCCATACAGCGATCCATAAATTTTCCCTGGCAAGCATCCTACAAAATTATTACACAATTCTATAAATTGTATTCTAACTAAACCTCATCAAACACAGACAAAGCCTTCAATTCAAAATTCAACCAAAAACAAATGTATTTCTGGGTACCATTTAATGAATTATCTTTTCAAAGATTCAAACAGGATACAAACAAATTGATTTTGTGCTACTGTGGTGGTCTTTAAATTTACCTGTGGCTGAGTTAGCACCTCCCCTACCACCGTAACCACCTCCACCATTACTAGACCCTACTCCAATGCCATTCGTCAAGCCCTGCCCAGAGGCACTCATCACACCAGCACTGTCTATCTTTAAAATGTCTGTGTCCAGTTGGAGGTTCCTTACTAGAAACTGTCCACCTCCTTGAACATTTGTTATTCCTGTATGGCCATTTCTTTTTACCTGTACAAAAAAAAACATAATTCAGGGCTCACCACACTCTAAAAAAAGTAGGCAGAAGTGACTTCCCCCTGGCAGCCAAACAGGGAGAAGTGAGGCCTTGATAGGGAGACTTCAGGACACTATGGAGACGTCAGGGGACCATTCAAATAATTAATTTCGCAGTTGTTACATACTTTTTTCTATTACTTACATCAATTTTCTTTTTATAATTGTGGATTTCCAGGATTATTTCTCTTGTGTTTTTAAACCATAACACTTGGATTCAGTTTTTTCTTTCTTTTTCATTATTATTCATGGTTTGCAATATCAAACAGCACATAACCTTTATCATTAAGCAGTGAAAAAAAGCACCAGATATAGGTATTGTTTTTCTATCTACTTCAGTCAGTGTAGCCATACAAGGTATTAACAAATAAAAATAGAATCAAATAAAATAGTTGTAACGGTGTAGACATAAACATCATACATGAAGTTCTTGCATACATCATAATATTCTTAAGTTTTTTATGACCATGCCATGTTTATCTGAGCAAAATGTCCAAAGAAGATAAAGAGAATGACATTACATTAATCAAAGAAATAAATTCCTCTGTTCAGCACACTTCCACAATGTTGTGCGGAACCAATTGCTTCATGGGACACCCAATCTACAGAAATTATCAGGATGTCAGTAATGACTAAAGACCTTTATTTTTTCAATTGCAGTTCATAAATTCATCAAAAATATTAAAATACAGTATACTTTGAAAGAACTTAAAGTTTGAAACCAATTTAAAGTGTTTGTTTATCAAACGATAATGATTTTTTTATTATTGGCCGTTGTACTTTACTTTTCTTCGTTGTTCACTTCCAGTAATAAGTCGCATCCGGGAAATAAACAAATGGCGCGTAATCCATTTGAAACACATAAATCGTTTGAAAAAATGTTAAATATCCTAATTCTTTGCGGTTTTGATTGGAATTACATATTTACTGATAAAGTGGTAGTCTGGGCGAACATTTGGACCAGATAAACAAGTATCTTCTGTGAACCATCGGGGAGACTTGAGGGAAATAACAGGCCAACTTCAACTTTGCTGTTGAGGTGCCGTAGGGCGACTTCAGGTCCCAGTAGGGCGACTTTGTTGCCCACTTCTCCCAGTGTGGTGAGCCTTGATAATTTATGAAACAAAGAAAATGAAAGTTAAACAAGGATTCACAATATTCAAAGGTTGCAGTATCGATATACCTTAAATTAGATCACTACAGTTTTATTGAAACTGAAAACTTTATGCACTTAATCTTTTGCAAATATTCTAGCTACTTAAGTTTCATTTCATTATTTCTGGGAACTCCGGCTTCCTCCCCCAATAAAAACTAGATGCCATGATATACAGGGCTCACGCTGGGTCAAAAGTATAGGGAGAAGTCACTTCTCTTTTGTGGGGCTGACAGGGAGAAGTGAGGATAGAACAGGGAGAAGTGGGTGGACAACAGGGAGAAGTTGCATTATATGTCGCGAAAGCGTCCTATTTTGTTTGTTTTTTTTTAATATGTGTTAATTTGGCATTTGAATTTTTTATTGTTACATGTTACATTTTTTAGGAGTTCAATTTATTAAGGATAAAGTAAAAGATTTGATTAATTATTATCACACATTTTCATAAATACATGTATTAAACATAACAATAAAAAAGTATCAACTGTTACAAAACTGTTTATCAAAAAAATGTTTCTTTGTCATTGGTCTACAAATTGATTGAATTATTATGAAGTACTATTAGAACTAGAAGTATAATGAAGTACTATTAGAACTAGAAGTAGAAAATTACATCATTGTGACAAATCTGTTAAAAGTATTTAAACATATTTAACTTAAATTTGTTTAAAGTAAATGCCAAAATACTATTTTTTACTACGTTTCTATCATTGCAATACTCATTTCAACACTATCAGCATTGTATATTTGCAATCCCCGGCATTAAATTCATATCCGCTCTGGAAACTTTCATGTATTTTTGCTCTGAACTGGTTTCGGATCGTATTTTAAACCTATGCTTTATATACCAAATAAAAGTTAAAAGGGTACCAGTTAACTTTGTGGCGCGTTAACATAATAAACATGACGCTGTATCAAAAAACGAAGATTTCTTAACAAAATGGGAATAAAATTTGAAAGGTGACTTCAGGCGATTCTACAAAATGAAAGGGCGACTTCACTTCGCTTTTTAAGATGATCGAGGGCAAAGTGGGACCACGATAAGGCGACTTCTTCGCCCGAGTCGCCCTCCAACGCGAGCCCTGAATTATAGCTGAAAAATTGCTGAAAGTGGTGGTAAACACCATTCAAACAAACAAACAAACAAACAAACATTTCATTATTAAACATTAGATTTGCTAACCTTAAAGTTTTAACATCTAATTTTTGTTTACAGTAAACAACAAACTATAGAAATTATACAATATAAAAATGTAAGTGAAAATGGACTCAAACCTTTATGTCCCAAAGGTCAGCTGCATTTCCATATGTACTCTGTAGGTTCAGGACACCACTGTCTTGAATAGTTATGTTTGAAAATTGTAGCTGTCTTGTTGATGAGAGTTCAAATGTCAAAGTAGCACCTGAAAAATAACGTAAAACTTACTTTAAACATCCTTAGGGAAAAGAAAAGGCCCTTTTTAAATAAGGTCAACACCCATAGAAGATTTAAGACATGTCAATGTTTCTGAATTATTGCATGGAAAAAAGAAAACCGATTGATCCACTCATGGTGGAAACTGAAATAGCCTCCATGGGTGCCTAAAATGTTTGATTGCAACAGGCTTTAGTGATATGCATTTACACCTTCTATTACTATACATGTTATTGAAAAACATTAATTAGAGGGTATGTACATTAACTCTTTACCCTTAACAAGTGCCCCTGGATGCCTCTCCATTATTACCACATAAGCACATTAACTCTTTCCCCCTTACAAGCACCCCTGGATGCCTCTCCATTATTACCACGTAAGTGCCTCTCGACGCCTCTATCGTACTTCCATAGAAGCGACTGTGAACGCATTACTGTATAAGCGCCTAAGGACGACCAGCTATTTTAGGCTGAGATGGAAAAGAGGTTATAGCCTTGATGTGATTGGGAATTCCCTAAATTGAATGACTATCATTGGTCCTTCAAAATAGAAAATAAATTACGTCATATATTTGGAATTTCTTTGTTTTATGAATGACAATAAGTATGTGGTCGGAGTTTGGCAACAAACATGGCGGTATTGCTTTCTAATGAGATATTTTCAATCTGACGACGAAGAAAGTGACTTCGAGGGTTTTGATGAAGTTGAATCTGATGTGGATATAACAAATGCATAAGACAGTAGTGACGATGATCCCCAAGATAGCAATGACCGGGACGAAAACAATGACGAATTGTGGATGGATCAATTTGACTTTGAGGGCGTAAATTTACATGACTTTACCCAAGAGACTGGACCACGATTTCCATACAATTTTGACACATAAAATACTTCAGCTAAAGATTGTTTTAACCTTATGTTTAGTCTATTCATGATGGGGGAGGGGGGAATTTTTTAGGCATACGAAAAATTATGCAAGGTGGAAAATGGAACGAGAAAATGAAAATGATGCTCTTTGGTACAATTGAATTAGAGTTTGGTGTTCATATTTGTGAAAGGATGCCATTTCCAGTTTCACCAATAAATATATTCAATCAATTAATTAACTAAAATGATCACTTGTTATTATAAAATTTTTGAGTACATAGTTTTTAATTATCACTTTGGATTACAATATCTGGAACAAATTACAATATTTTCTAGAAATTTTTACATCACTGAAAAAGGTCATTAAATAACAAAAATAAAAGTACATGTATATACACTTTATTATATTTTTTTCTAATAGTTATTTCATAATTTAAGAAAATATAGGATGACCATCATTATTTACAAATTTCTTGAAAACCTCTGTGGAAATGCTGCTGCTGATTAGCTTATCAGCTGTGGATGCTATGTTTGCAATCAAATTTTCTGCTGTGGTTATAAATAGCTGTTTATCACTGAAGCTTTGTGGTGTAAAGAGTTAAAGAACAGAAAAATCAAAGAATGTGTCCATGGGACACAGATGCCCCCGCTAAATGAAGTCCCAAACAGAAAGTAGTTGTCTGACAGGTCTGAAAGTTGCTTAGGACGTACAACTTGTGAACCGGAACCACCCTGCCAAATTTCAAATTGTTCTAATGTAAGGTTTCTGAGAAAAGCTTGACAGAAATTCGTACGTATGGACAGACGTATTTACGTACAAATGAAGTCCCAAACAGGAAGTAGTTGTCTGACAGGTCTGAAAGTTGCTAAGGACATACAACTTGTGATACTGAACCACCCTGCAAAATTTCACATTGTTCTCATGTACGGTTTCTGAGAAAAGCTTGACGGGAATTCGTACATACGGAACGACATATTTATGTACAAATTAAGTCCCAAACAGGAAGTAGTTGTCCGACAGGTCTGAAAGTTGCTTAGGACGTACAACTTGTGATACTGAACCACCCTGCCAAATTTCAAATTGTTCTCATGTATGGTTTCTGAGCAAAGCTTGACGGAAATTCGTACGGACATGAGTAAAACTTGACATGTCGTCGCGGGGGGCATAAAAAAATCAAGATATCCATGGGCCAGAATGCTCGTCTGAGTCACACTGAAATGTACAACATTGATAAAACCGACAGACAGCAATCAAATAAGCACAACAAAGGTTCTTTTAGGTTTTCTTTTTTAAATGTTAAATGAGGGTGAACACTATACAAAACTAAAAAGTCATCATTATAATTACATTTTTTTTCAAACTTTCCGAGGACTGAATATTAATAGGATAGTGGTGTCTGAATATTAATGAGATAGTGGCATAAATTCAAAACTTTATTAATACATGTACTATAAATGTAAAATTGTCTGCATAGTGCGACTTTTACATTGGTTTTAGAGCACCTTCCCCCCACCCCCTCAACACCATATAATTATTTTTGGAATAGCCCTTTATAGATCACAGTTAATTAGGCAGTTTAGTCATGTAAGCAATGAATTTATGTTTCCAGAAATGTAAATGTATTTTAAGAATATACTAAGTAATGTACCTGTTGCTACAAGGAGGTCTGCCAAATCTCCTACCACAGTACCCCATATCTTGACAGTGTTACTGTTCAAAAAGCTTGCAGCACAAGCAGTAGCACTAATTCCTTTACTTAGCTCATCAAGTGATTCTCTGAACTCTAGTGTAGTATCTGGTAGTATCCACAAGGCTTTTTCATAAATATATGGTAGGTAAGTCACATTAGATCTTCCATACACACTTTCCTAATAACAAAATATAATTTTGTCATTTCCTACATATCCTCAACGTTAAGATTATCACACATATAGTAGGGACTGAACTTACCTTTTTTCTTAGTTTTAGAAGTTCACAATGGAGCCCATTAAATTTGTTTACAAATTCTAATTGTTGATGGTGATTTTAAAGGAATTTTATATTATAAAGACTTTTGCATGAGTTAAAGTTTTTAAGGAATAGGTGTTTGAGAAAACAGGGTTTATTGTACAAAAACATATAGGAAACTAGATAAGAAGTATGCCCTAACAGCTTAGAATCCAGGTTGATTTGTTAATTTACAAGTTTTTTTTAGATTTTTTTTGTTTGAATGGTGTTTTAACGCCACTTTCAGCAATTTTTCAGCTATTTCATGGCGTCCAGTTTTTATTGGGGGAGGAAGCCGGAGTACCCGGAGAGAACCCCCGACCTGCGGTAGGAAAACTGGCAATCCATGTCAATTAAGATTGGAGTCGAGTACACCCTGCCTGCAGTGAGAATCGAACCCGCAATCTCAGTGTTGACAGACCACGTGATCAATAGTAGACGAACTACCTTGACCACTCGGCCACCGAGGCCCCGTTTTTTTTAGAACTTAAAGTGTGTATTTAAGACAAAAAGAGGGGTTTAAAAACAGCTTATTTGTGTTCGAGCAATACAAGTTCCAGCTACCAAAATTTGACTGTATGTGTATACTTAGACCTAGGAAGGCTATAGACAGTTGTACCTTACCTCTATTAGTTCTAGTGTATGATATGGTGGGATATGAAAATGTCCTGTATCATCACCCACAACTTTGATAGATTTCACACGTATTCCAGATCTACTTATTGTCAAATGAGCTCCTCCATAGATTTCTATCAGTGTAAATTCATAAGTATAGTCATCTGTCGGTGGCAATAAGTATGCAATGGCACCTGGCAAGTAAAGTAAAACTCCATTAGAATTTGTAAATTATTCACAGATTAAGATATTAGGGCACAAGTTAACTACTAAAATCAAAATCAGTCCAAAAAAACTGAGGTTTTAAAATACATAAAAAATGTGTTTCAATTTAAAGATATGTCAAAACATCATTCTTTGACCCATCTAATAGAAGAGGTCACAAAACAGGAACACATCTTAACATTTTTTATTGATTTTGTTGGCACCATAACTAAAACAATAAATATCTATTATATTTATATGACATGCAAACACAAAAAATCTAGTCTTAAAATGTGGTTACCTGTTTGAATGTATTTATTGAAATCAGTTATGTTTGCTGAGGTTCCAGAAGGTTCAGTCACCTGAATAAAAAAAGATTACATTTTTAAACATCATGAAATGAATGAAAAAATATCAGAATGATGATCAGTAGAATTTCTTTTCTGAGGTCAAGGGATAAATGATATTCCATCAAGTCAATACAGCTTTGCTACACCTGTAAGCAGACTACATTTTCCATTTTACTTTTCATCCTTTATCATAAGCAAACATCCTATCACAAAACAATTAAATTCTAAAATAATTATTCCGGACTAATCTGTAAACAAAACAGAATGGTTATTTAGCAACAGATCATAAACCAATAAGATGAGCTGTATGAAGGCTATTGCAATGAATCCAAGTTTTGGTCAACAAAAATTTATGTTGTCAACAATCTTTTGAATTACAGATAACATCAACTCTCTTCTTACTCATTAGGGGTGTATTCTAATTAGAGAACAACATATATCAATACAAAATTAGTCACTTTTTTTAGTACCTAGTCTATTTTATAGTTTCATAAATATTGAAATAAATTATAAATTCTACTATCAGTGTTCAATCTAGAGCGCGCCATTGCGCCATTCCCGCATTTTTTGTTGAATTGACGCGCTTAAAAACCTCCTGGGTCATTACTGGCGCAACGTAATTTTTCATTGCTTTGAGAAATTCCCCCATAGTCAACAGCTTTGAGAAAGTCCCTTTAAAATATACCAAAAATTTAACTGTATTCTCGTTCCTAAGTACACTTTTTATCATGTACAATTACAATTTAGCAAGCGTCTTAATCACGTAGACAATATATGTATTGATTTTTTATAACGTGTTGTTCATGCTTCAAGATGAAGCGTATTTCTTCATATTTTACTCCCATTGGAGATAAACGTGCACTTTTTGTCCGGTTGTCATGTCTCTATATTGGTTTTATTGACCCCTAGCTATAAATTCTGGCCCCCTATGGTAAGTTATTAAGGCCATCATGACCCCCTTAGGCCTAATTCTAGATTGAACACTGCTACTATTTAAACAGACATTAAATTTGCTTTTGCTAATTTAAAGAGTAAAATCTTACAGTTGGCTTTTGACATTTATTGTCCACACGAAGATTCCTGCTGTTGTCACCTTGGAAATACATCACACCAGGACCTCCGGGTTCAATACCACTTCCACCTGAAATATTTAACAAATAACCCAAAAACATAACAACTATTTTTTTATATTACAATTTACAAGAACTTCACAACATGCAGCAAACTGGAACATCATAATAATAAATATAACAAAATATCAACAGTAAATTCATTCAAAATACATGCACTCTGAGATCATTGGATGTAGAGCATAATATTACTGGTATCACTTATCAAAGACATATTGTACAGAAACAATACCCATTAAAATAATCTGTTGCAGAGTATTTTTTTTAAATTCAGCTGTATAGTTAGTCTTTTTTTAAATTTCTATTATTACAATTATTAAAAATTTTAATAGAATTAAACTTAAAATGTCACAGTCCATAAATGTTTTGTAGAGAACAGCTGAAAATAGAAAAAAATTGATCCCCAGAATCTGAAACAGAGAAAACCCTTATTTTAAATGAAACATATGAAATAACACCAACCATTTGACACAACATGTCCACTTTCATAATATCCTGTGTGAAACATTACATTAACTCTCCCTCCTGATCCTCCTCCACCATTACCAGTACCGCTACCACCCTTACTGTACATATATCCCCTCATGTCAAGGACATCACAGTTGACATAGATGGAGCCACCACTACCACCTGCAGCATGGGAACCCTGAGCAAATTTGAAATATTCCAGTAATTCAACTAATGATTATACCTTTATTTACAAGTATTTCTAAAAAAACATAATCTGAAGAAGAAAAAACATAATTATTTCAAAGAATAAAATATTATTTTCTGTTGTCATTTTCTGTGAACATATAAGAAAGGAAGTTGCTTTTTCGCCAACACATGATATAATAATAATAAGGCACTTTTATTATATTTGATTATTAAATAAAGCAGTCTTTTAATATTAAATGTTTTTTGTGTAGATTTATTACTCAAGATTTTGATAAGGTACGAAATGAATTTTTAAATCTATTTAAAGATGAAACTTGATATGAACTTTACGTTTATAAAATATGACTTACAACAGAGTTGTCTCCATTAGCGTATATTTTTCCAGCCACTGACAACGTAAAATTGGTTGTCTCTACATGCAGACATCCACCACCACGACCACCTCTGAAACTGCTGGAACTGCCTCCTCCACTACCCCAGGTTCCCACATCAAAGATACTCCCATAAGGCATCTGTGCTAAGGCTGCAGAACCTTTCCCTCCTCGAGCACCGTAACTACCACCACTGGCTCCACTACTGGAAGATACACCTGCTCCTATAATGAAAAACAAAATACAACTTGCTTTTGCTATATATATTCAAAATGTTTATAATAAATATAAATGTATGCAATTTAATAAAAAAAAATATAATAAACTGTTACAAAGTTTAAATAAAAGTTTATCTAATAGTATCTCTTTATAATTTGTAATATATATATTGGGAACAATGATGACTTAGATGAATTTAAACCATTGACCAGCATACAAGTACTTGTATAGCACAGATGATTTTCTTTAAATTTCATACCTCATTTGAACATCTCTTTCCATCTGAGTTTGTGACACAAAGTGTATACCGTAAATGTTACAGTACTGTTCAATACAAGACTTTTAAATTGGAATAAATTGTGTTTTCTTCTTGAGACTAACTTTGGTTTAAAGTTTGTTTTAAAAACAAATGCCATGTATTTCTTTAATCAGTAATTTCATGTTACTTGAAAACAAATATTCCTTAAAGTGAATAATTTCAAAATAACCAAATTTAGGTAAAACAATTTCCATCCACTATTTTTTCACATCGACTTATTTTGTAATTGGTTGGGCTTGTGCTTCATTTGAAAAAATTTCAACAAAAAGGGGGGGGGGGGGAATGTGATGAGGGTGAAGAGCTGTTTTTTTTAATGCAAAATCAAGTCTGTCATGTGTTATTTAATAAGGATTATACTTATTCGTTAAATGCGAGTATATTTCTTGTAAGTTGCTTTAAATTAGTGGAGTTGCAGAAAATTAAAAATTTGATCTATTATTGACATGTCAACAAGGAAACTGAAGACAGTTTTATGCTTGAAAATAGATCCTTCAATGTTGATAATTGCAAATTCAATAGCAAACGGACCCAATAATTTTCTTCAATCAGGCCAGTTTGACGACCTAGATATTATTACCATGTCAACATTTAAAGGAATGCCACAAATTACAGAGAAAATCAAATATTTTTGTTTCCTGCTTTTTTAAAATAGCTTTTTGTCTCAAAAAACAAGCAGATTATATGAAGGCCAGTTGTCAAATGATAATGATGTTATTGAGTATGCTAAATACCTGGTCCTTTATCTGAAAGATAGCCACCTCCACTAACATCTAAATTTCCTGACACTGTTATTCTTCCAGTTTCAACGTAAAGGGAACCAGTCTGTAAGGTACCAGATATGATAATTTCATGCTGCATAATTATATTGGTTTTGGGATTTCCCTCTTCTGTATTCTTTGGCCATCGCCTGTAATCAATGTCCAGTAAGCCAGCATTTTTCAGCACGTCTCCATGTAGGTAGATTGGGGTTGTTATATTAACTGATCCTGTGCTTGTAATGACAAAATTTTTTATTTCAACTGTTGACTCTGGCTGTGCAGACATTGTTCCACCTATTTCTAAATTGTCAAGAACAAAATGTGTGTTTCCTGCCTGAAATAAACTTGATCTATCTGTTGTTACTTTCATTCCAGTTATCAATGAATTTGAAGAAAAAGGACCAAGTGGATGTGAACTCTGTGAATCAAATACAACACGACCAGCCCAACCAACAAAAACAGTCAATGGATTACCAGGGGAAAAGGCTCTTATCATTATTGGTTTATAAGACATGAATGTTCCATTTATATCTGCTGTGTCTAGTAGAAATGGATCGGGTGTTTCAAACTCAAATGTTGCAGATCCATTATGAATATACATGTAATTCCATCCTGCGTTTAAGTCACTAATCATATGGTTAATCATATTTCCAGCTTTCAAAATCCCATTTATGTAAGCATTATGTACTGGCATCTCTGAAAGACCAGTCCATGCTTTTAAAGTTTGGGCACTGTTATCCAATATCAAAGAACCTTTCTGTCCTATCGTTAGCATGCCTACTTTCTCAATTTCTTTTCCTCGGAAAACAACTGAACTGTTAACTTTCATGAGTCCAAATACTTCCAGTGTATCGACAAGGAAGTTATCCTGTGCGGTAAAACTAAAGGTCCCAGCAGTGCCGACAGATACCAGCCTAGCACCAGGATCTGTACTGAGTAATCCTGCATCTAAGAATCCATTTATTATCAAGTGTTTTGCTTTGATGTTATTGTACCTTGCGCTTACCTGCAAATAAATAAATTATTATACAGTCCAAAAACAATATATAATATTAATAAAGAAGGATAAGTTTTAAATTGATACGCAGGAAATGTCTTTCCACCTATTACATGTCCCTTGTTGTTTTAATGTTTATTAAATTGCTTTGAGCTTGCAACCAGATTTGCACTGGGGTAAAAAAATTAATTGATGGAAAATCTTATCAAAAGGTTAACACAACTAAGTTTATCTATACCATAAACTGGTTAATGTAATGTGCTGTTACTTACCTCAATGCCATTTATCTGCTTAGGTCGGGATTGGGTATTTAGGTATAACTTCCCAACAGTGTCTAAATAAAATACATTTATTCTTTCATCTGTCTCATTACATGACTTAAACTCTGCAATATTCTTGATACGTGTGGTTCCAGAAGCCCAAAATGAGTTGGTCAAGATGGGTCCATTTGCAATAAATTCAAAATCTGCCTTTGCACCAATTTTTAATGTTCGAGATCCAGTTCCAAAATTAATAGTTCCAGGTTTAAAATAGCCATTGATGTATATATCATCACATTCTACTGTTATATTAGCTTCACCAGGCCAGGTCAGTTTACCACCTCCATCAACAGAAAACGTAGTGCATGGTTTGAGTATTGATATAGCTTTCTTTAAATTCACTACTCCTTTGTTGTTAAATGTTTGTCCTATATACATATCAGTGGTTATTGGATCCATTTCAACAATTCCGTTTATACCAACAGTGAACTGTTGGATACTTGTGATATTGATCAGGTCTGACACAAATCCTCCATTGACAGTAAATATGGTGACATTAAGGGGAAATACAGAACTGCCTATTACATGCATTGTGGCATTATCTCCTACTGTAAGTGAACCTGTTGTTATTTCTTGGACTTGAAGCGTTAAATTCCCATGTATAATTATTGCATCCTTAATGCCATAAAACATGTATCCTAGAACATACAGCCATTTTTCTATATATAACGATGTCCCAGTATCTGTGATGAATCTTGCATTAGGATATATAAATGCATTGGTCATCAAGGGATTAGCCAGTTGTAAGGTGTAATTTGAGAGTAAATAGAGCACCGAGTTGTCATTTGCATCACATTTTGATACAATAGTATCATTTGATAAAACCAAATGAGCTCCATATGACAGAATTATTTGATCAAAACGGTAAGGTTCAAATACCCATGCTGCACCACCTAAAGTAAACAGAATTTCAGCATAAATATAATCTTAAATAATAGTTCTATAGTCATGTTGCTGTACTACTAGCATCATGCATACACAATTGTAAAAAAAGTTTTTATACAAATTAAATTGCAAACATTTTAAAGATAACTGTTTTGCAATAATTTATCATGATAAAAGCTATATCTTGCATCAGAAAATAACATTTCAAGAGATAACCAATGTTGACTTTTTTCTTGCATACAAAACTGGTTTAGTTCTAAAATTACCGATTTAATACATCTCAAACTTCAATGAATAAACATTATACATTGTTTTGTTAAATATGTCCTTCTCATAACATTAGTTTAGCAACATTTAAACCTTTATTCTTCAGCAATCATTAATGTACTGATTCCTGGTAGTTATAACAAACCTGAAGTTTTCACATCAAATTCATTACACTGAACATTAGTAGCTATTTTTGGATCTTTTCCTCTAGCATCTATTATCAATACTCCAGATTGATCAGATTTTGACAAATAAATTGTTCCAGGTCCTCCAGCACCAGCTGAAAACAGGAGGTATGATGCATGTTAATAAACAAAAAAATATTGAGATAAAACTGCATGGGTTAGTTTGGAACTTTGTAGCTATACTGCAGTAAATTACTTTAGTATCATAGATTATTCAAAGTTTGGCTCAAACTGAACCTGTGCAATTTTTCATTTTTATTTTGTATATGCAGCAAGTTTAGAGAACCCCTGATGATATATTAAACAGGACATTTTAATTTTATATGGCTAACTTTGACTAGAGGCTAACAGATATAATTGTGTATTAGGAACTTTCAGTGATTGTCCATAACAGGTTTGATTCAAACTTGCAAAGTGGTTTCAGAGCCTCTTATATAATACAAATTTAAAATTCCCCTTTTTTCATGACTAATGTCCCATAACTATGGAACAAAAAAACAGAGAATTAAAAAATATATATAAACAGACCATTTGGCTAACATAATTACCAACTGTGAGCAGTTTGAAGAAATCTGTGAACGCATTCCCAAGATACAGTGTGATAAGTGGACAAGGGACAGAGCAACATGCAGACAATTGGGCATATGGGCATATAAAAAAAAATCTAAGAATGTGTCCATGGGACACAGATGCCCCCACTAAATGAAGTCCCAAACAGGAAGTAGTTGTCTGACAGGTCTGAAAGTTGCTTAGGACGTACAACTTGTGATACTGAACCACCCTGCCAAACTTCAAATTGTTCTCATGTACGGTTTTTGAGAAAAGCTTGACGGAAATTTGTACATACAAAAGGACGTATTTACATACAAAAGAAGTCCCAAACAGGAAGTAGTTGTCCGACAGGTCTGAAAGTCGCTTAGGACATACAACTTGTGATATTGAACCACCCTGCCAAATTTCAAATTGTTCTCATGTACGGTTTCTGAGAAAAGATTGATGGAAATTCGTACGGACGTATTGACAGACGGATGGACGGACGGACATGAGTAAAACTTAATGCCCCATGACATGTCGCCGTGTGGGCATAAAAAACGGTAATATAAAAGATGGATAAACAAAGGATCAAAGATTAGATAATTAAAAAAAAGGGGTATTTAATGAAACATTAAATGATACCCCACTACGTTGTGTTGTTTGTAATATTCAGGAACACACATTTTATTCAATTGGCCTGTCGAAAACTACAAATAGAATGTGCTGAAAATTGAACTTCATTTTCATTTTTTAGTAAAACTTAATGCCCCACGACATGTCGCCGTGTGGGCATAAAAAACGGTAATATAAAAGATGGATAAACAAAGGATCAAAGATTAGATAATTTAAAAAAAAGGGTATTTAATGAAACATTAAATGATACCCCACTACGTTGTGTTGTTTGTAATATTCAGGAACACACATTTTATTGAATTGGCCTGTCGAAAACTACAAATAGAATGTGCTGAAAATTGAACTTCATTTGCATTTTTTAGTACTGAACAGCTGTGCAAAGTTTAAATAAAATCTGGTGAGGGGATTTCAAGTTATCATCTGGAAACCACAGAGGCACAGACAGACGCACGGACACTCATATCCATGCGGAATGTATCAAATAATACCTCGCCACTTTGTGTGGTAGGGTATAAAAACTGATTAAAAAACTAAATTACTCAATACAATTAACATTGGTATCAGTTTTCACATCATATGACTTGAAATCGATAAAATTAAATTAATCTATTTACACAGATTATTTGGACTATAGACTATTTTTTTGCTAACAAATTAACAATCCTACATTTGACCCACTTAGAAAATATTTGTTTATTTGGAATTAACTGAAAAAGCCTAAGGTGTCATGAATTAATGTGTTTTGCATCCTTATATGGCCAGATCATGAATGCAATGTTCTGATGAAAAAAAATTAAAGATTGCAAAAGAATTATACAAGACATAAATAATAAAAAACAATAATAATATCAAATATAAAGGAGATGTGAAGTCATCTTCATAAAAATAAAAGTTTCAACTCAAAGGTAATTCTGAGGTGGGAATAACAGCAAGACGAATGAACAAACAGACTGAAAAGCTACATATGCAGCAACTTTCATTGGTGCGACATAAAAATTATGGTCAGATTACAAAGACAAAATGTCTAAAAAAATCTCAATCTTTATACAAAAGCAAACAGACATTATAAATGTTGAAATGAGGTGATAAAAGACTATACAAATATATGTAACAATACTTAATGAACAAGGTGCATATCTAGATACAATCTAGAAGTGGCCCTAAAACATCTATAATTAAACAAAGTGAGACAAAACTAGAGGCTCCCAGGAGCCTGTAATCGCTCACCTGGAATCCAATTGACTTCAACTATATTAAAATTTTTTAAATTAACAGTTTCAGTCTAGTTGTTATAGCTTTTAAGTTACTGTGCAAAAACTAAACATTTATTCAAAAATGTTTGTTAAATACAATAACTCCTATAAGGTGCCATCAGACAATTTCTGAAAATTAAATGGTTTTTAGGCATTGTCCTTTAGGGTACTTTAGAAATTTACAGTTTTACTCTACTAATGTTGTGGTTATAGACTAATTTATAATTCAAAAACTGTTCATTTGTCCAAATTCATAATGAAAGGGCAATAACTCCTATAAAGAGTCATCTTGCAATTTTGGACTAAGCAACCATTTGTAGGGCTTCTATTGCTGATCATTTGTGCAATTTAGTTTTAATCTAGCTGCTATAGTTTTCAAGTTACAGGACAAAAATTGAAAATTTCATAACAAAATTGTCATTTAAGGGCAATAACCCCTATAAGGAGTCATCTGACAATTTCAGACCAATTAAGTGAATTGTAGGGCTTTTATTGCTGATCATTTTTGCATTTTATTATTTCACTCTAGCTGTTACAGTTTTTAAGTTACAGGACAAAAACGGAAAATTTCATAAAAAATTGTCATTTATGGGCAATAACTTATTTAAGGAGTTGTCTGACAATTTCAGACCAATCAAGTGAATTGTAGGCCTTTATTGCTGATCATTTGTGCAATTTACAGTTTCAATCTAGCTGCTATAGTTTTCAAGTTACAGGACAAAAACGGAAAATTTCATAAAAAATTACCATTTAAGGGCAATAACTCCTATAAGGAGTCATCTGACAATTTCAGACTAATATAGTGAATTGTAGGGCCTTTATTGCTGATCATTTGTGCAATTTACAGTTTCAATCTAGCTGCTATAGTTTTCAAGTTACAGGACAAAATGGAAAATTTCATAAAAAATTGCAATTTAAGGGCAATAACTCCTATAAGGAGTCATCTGACAATTTCAGACTAATATAGTGAATTGTAGGGCTTGTATTGTTGATCATTTTTGTTATTTACAGTTTTACTCTATCTGTTATAGTTTTCAAGTTACAGGACAAAAACGGAAAATTTCATAAAAAATTGTCATTTATGGGCAATAACTTATTTAAGGAGTTGTCTGACAATTTCAGACCAATCAAGTGAATTGTAGGGCCTTTATTGCTGATCATTTGTGCAATTTACAGTTTCAATCTAGCTGTTATAGTTTTAAAGTTACAGGACAAAAACGAAAATTTCATAAAAAATTACCATTTAAGGGCAATAACTCATATAAGGAGTCATCTGACAATTTCAGACTAATACAGTGAATTGTAGGGCTTTTATTGCTGATCATTTTTGCCATTTACAGTTTTTACTCTACCTCGTATAGTTTTCAGGTTATATTGTAAATACCAAAAATGTTGTCAAAAATCGTCAATAAAGGGCAATAACTCCTACAAGAAGCCAATACACAAGTTCACACTAATAGCAACTATTATAGACCTTAATGTGCTGATCAATTTGAAGTAACGGTTTTCTCTATAGCTATTATAATTTTTTAGATAATGATCAAAAACCAGTGTTGACCCCATGTTCTATTTTTAGTAACAGTGGCCATATTTGTCTGTTGATCAATACCCTGGGTACAAACTTGAAACTAGGAACCCTAAGGATGATTGTTGCCAAGTTTGAAAAAAATTGGCCCAGTGGTTTCAGAGGAGAAGATTTTTGAAAAAGTTTACGACGGACGACAGACGACGGACGACGGATGCCAAGTGATAGCAAAAGCTCACATGGACCTTCGGTCCATGTATAAATTACAGACAATATCATTATGTATAAATTACAGATAATAAGCCTGTGTGTATATATTGCATTATTTTAATATTACATGTTTCAAATAATATAAAAGAAATATGTAAACTCTGCTTCCAAGAAAATATTTATTTCATAAATTGCAATAAATAATTTTACTGCAGTATTCACGTTTTTTTTGTATCACCATTTTCGATGTAATGGTCACTCACAGAATGGTCCAAGAATCCTTTGCCATCTAACACTTTTTTAGACTTTGATGGGAGCTTCCCAAAGGGATTCTCGGCCTCTAGTTATGGAAAAGTTCTAGGGGGCAAGTAATTCTTGCCACCTGATCTTTGACAATGCTTTGGTCATTTTTAAAATTATAACTGCAACTTGTTTTGGATGGAATATAGTGAAATCTATCCAATGAATAATAGCTATCGATTTAACTAAATAGAAAATAACAGCACAATATAAGCAAAGTGACGAGAATTGCTTCTGTCGTTTAAATGGCAAGAACTACTCTCGTGGGGGGGGGAGGGGGGCCAAAGGGTCCATTAACAGGTTAACAAAAAATAATTTTTTTCCCAAAACGATAACAGTAGTATACATTAATAATATTGAAAACAGATAACAGCAATTTACATGAACAAGCACAAAACAGTGAATATGACAATCAAATAAAACAGATAACACCAGAATGAATAAAGAAAACGAAAAATCTGTAAAACTGTTAACAGCGTTCTCACTTTTAACAATAACACTAGCAAACAGGGTTTTTATTTTCATTATAACAGTTAACAATGTCACAGACGTGTAAAAATCACAGGCACTTGGGGTCAGGATAATTTTTTTTAAAAGCCAATGGCAATGAGTTTACAGTGTGTATTCACTCGTTTGGTAACTAGTCTGACATGTCTCATTGTGAAATATTGACCTCAGAAAAATAATAATTTCAGAAATCTTAGCAGAACCGTAGCTCTATATATATGTCCTCTGGCTATTTTTTTTTATTTGGCGGACCATAGAAATCCAAGACCAACAAACTACATGGCGATACATTTGAAATAATGCGCCACAAAGTTGTCTTCCCTGGTAATAGCGGTTGCTATTCGGGTACCCCCAACCCCGAGACGAAATCTAACGCAACTTAACCAATTATGTGATGTAGTTTCACGTATTGGTAAAAATCTAACGAACTATGTGCTTATTAAAATATTATATTTGTTTGTCCTTCATGTCAGTATTTCAGGTTATTATTATTATTATTATTATTATTATTATTAATATTATTATCATTATTCTTCTTCTTCTGTTTGTATTTTCCTCCAATTCTGGAGCACCAAGATATTGAAATCTTGTAATATAAGTATCCTACGACTGGCTAATTTATATACATCAAGAAAAAACTAAATACAATATTGTCCTCTTATTCTTAATTTCTGAATGAATAATTTCAAGAATATATACGAGGGGAGACCATCTTGTAGCCATCTCAACAAAATATATACAAAATGTCTATATTGAAAATGTTTAATAGAATCTTACTAGCATTAACGGTATGGGAAGTCACAAATGTTCATATCTACAATTACATCTATTTGGATAGCAGTATTTTGCGTTTAACATATAGTTGATGACAAAGCTCAGTAGTCATTCTAGAGATTGAAGTAATATGACTCTGGCTGAGGAAAGGTTGGAAGGCTGAACAGTCTAGTATGAGTTTCATTAACTTGTCTTCATCGGAAAACAACTGTTTATACATCTATTTTCCTAGTGCTGACATAGTGAACTGTTTTATGTTCATAAAAAATTTCTGTCGAACAGGGTAGAGAACTGAACATCTAAGTAAAACATGTTGAAGATCTTCTTCCTTCTCAGTACTGAGTTGACAAGTAGCATCAGTTTGAGATGAAAACTACATAGTGATTCGGTCATAAAAGTTCCAGTTAACATACGGACTTTGGTAATACCCTTTCGAACCTCTGAAACTGTTGATTTTAGAGACTTCCAGGCTGCATGAGTTTCTCCAATTTTGACACTATTTCTTGCTATATATTTTAAGGAGGGTTTACTTTCTAACTCAGTCCTTAGTAGTTTTGTCCATCTATCTTCAATAGCAGTCCTACACTGGTACTTAAAGTTAGGTTTAGTGTAACTCCTGTTCCGAAGGTTGGTAATATCAGGAAGATCATAGGTTGTCAAGATTTCAGTAGTTCTACCAAAGAAGCTATCAGAGTTGTCATGGTGTAGTGCTGTTTGTCTAACCAATAGTTCTTGGATTGTTGGGTTTTCAGAGTTAATAATATTGAACAGTAAACTAAGATGTCTTTTGTGAAGTTCTGCTTCAATAGGTAAAGCACCAATCAATAAATATACTGCACAACATGGCGTTCGTGGTGGAAGTGACTGTATACGGCGTAGAGTTTCTAAGTGGAACTTCCTGAGTAACATCAGCTGGGAATGTCTAAGAGGTAGAATTTCTAACCTATATAACAGTTTGGGAAGAATGTAGGCTTTATAGATTACATATGAAGTAGCAAGATTAAGTCCATTAGTTCCATGAAGACCAGTTTTAAGCAAAGCATACATAGTTCTTCTAGCTATACTGATTCTATCTTCAATATTACTTCTATTTTCATTGATTTCTGATCTTATCAATCCTAGATGGAGAGTTTGATTCGATGGTGAAATATCAGCATCCCCTAGTTTCCAGGAAAGAGATGACTTGTATATTTTTGATCTAGTAAATGCTATTGCTTTTGTCTTGGTTGGGGGAATGGAGACTCGATCTCTTCTCGAGTGTCTGTGTAAAGTAGACAGCATACACTGTAGTTCATCAGGGTTGTTCGATAGTAAGGCAATGTCGTCAGCAACAGTTGGACAACCTACAAAGATATTACCAATTGATAATCCAAGTCTAGAGTTGTGAAGCTCTTGTAGAAGCTGGTTGTTGTATATTTTGTATAATAGAGGAGACAGGATTCCTCCTTGGCGTTCTCCTTGTTGTATCACGAAAGGTTCACTTAAACCATTTGACCATTTTATCTTTGAAGTCATATCAGAGTATATGTTGCTGATAATGGACCACAACTTGGGATGTATACCAGTACCATAAAGTTTGTCTAACAAGATTACATGGCTCACCACATCGAATGCCTTCTGACTGTCAACTGTTACCATAAGCAGTGGAGGTAAACCCAGAGTTTGACATTCAGCCTTAGCTTCGGATATCAAAAGGACTGAAAGTAGAATTGGAACTCCTTTTGTAAAGCCAAACTGCATCGGACTTTGTTCAAATTTTACTTCTAGTCTTGGTAGTATAACATACTCAAAGAGTTTTGTAAGAATTGGGGTAACTGTAATACCTCTGTAGTTGTCCAAAACTGTAGGATCTTTTGACTTCTTTAATACGGGTGTCAGTACTCCAGATTTTAGCATTACTGGGAAAGAACCACTTTGGAGAATATTATTAAAACATTCAGTTATTACAGGAGCAAGAAGGTTTTCTGAAGCTTTAAGTTGTTCTGCACATATCCCAAATTCATCAGCTGCTTTTCCTGTATGTAGTTGATTGATGGCCTTCATTACCTCATATGTTGTGATCTGGTTAACTTCACTGGTATTCTGTTTATAAAGACTGTTTATAAGATTGTTCCTCACATTACAAAGTTCTAGGTAGCCTTCATCATAACCACTGTCTTTGGGGATGGCTAAGTCTTCAAAATATCTAAGAAAACATTGTCTTTGATCGTCAGGGTCGAAAAATTCTATATTGTCTTTGATGATACTAGATGACTGATTATTGGAAGACACCACGGTTTCTGCGAATAAGTCGATGAAATAACTCTGTTGAGGGATTTTCCATAATAGCCTGATCGTGATTTTTCCTATCTTGAGACTGCTCTTTACGGAACTGACATCTAAGGTTTCTTTGACATAGAGTTTTTGCTTCCCTGAGGGGACCATTTGGTTTCCCTTTACTAATCCATTCTCTATATGCTCTCCGACTCTTCTCAATTAGTTGTTTTGCTTTAGGGGATGCTTTCCACTTGGGTCCCTTTAATTTTATCACTTTTCTAGGGGTTGAAACTTTAGTTGCAGAGTTTAAAATCTTCATTACTTCTTCAAGACAGTGTTCATCAGTCATATCTTCTTTAAAGTTATCAAGTTTTACTAAATTTTGCAGTAGGTATTTCTGGAATTTTTGTATGTTAAGTTTCTCCCACTGGTATTTCCAGACAGCACCCGAGTTTTTGGACCTACATCCAGACTTTTCTCTCGCTACTAGTATCTCAGTTGAAACTATGTTGTGACTGGAAGTATTAATAGCATTTCCACTGTGGATCTTATAATCAGATATCAGGTTTGGTTTGTTTGAAAGTATATAGTCTATTTGAGAGCTACCATTTCCAGAATGTTGATAGAAAGTCATGGCGTCTAACTTTGGACAGAATAATTGTTGCTCATTGACAAACTTTTGCAATAGCACATCATGTTTATTCCCAATTCTAGGGTGTAACAGAGTTCCGTTCAGGTCTCCCGCAATAACAATGTCATAGTCTTTGCTATATTTATTAATGATAAAATCTAAAACATCAAGACAATCAGCATATTCTATATAAGAGTTCACAGCTGAATTATTGGTAGGCATATATACACAGATCAGACAAATACGTGGTTCTGTCTTAATCAAAATAGGTAGGATTCTTTCATTTCCTTCTTCAGACTTTGTTACTTTTCCAGCCAAATTTTCATCTATTGCACTTGCAACACCTCCTTTTCCTCTTACTAGACAGTGTCCATCAATTGGATCCAAAGAGTCAGGACATCTAACATAAGAAGTTTTATTTGGAAAAAATTTGACTAAGTCCGATTTCTGAAAGTCAAAAAACCAATGTTCTTGTATACAAATGATATCGAATTCAGAGTTAATGTGGGATGCAAATGAGGCGTTTGAAGAAAGACCCTCTATGTTACAGGTTACCATTTTTAATCCCTGATGTAGTTTGGTTCTATTTCTAGTATCTCCTCTGGAGGTTTTCTTGTTTGTGTAGCTATCTCTAAAAAATGCTTTGGTTGACTAGATTGCCTCTCTCTATTTTGACTAACCTCAGAGTCTTCTGTATTTTTCCCCTCCTTATTCTGTAACTGTAGATTGTCTATATTTGTATCATGCAGTTTTATTTCAGATGATCTTTCTGTTTCTAAATGGACTTGTACTTGATGTTGAGAATGTGCATTAGTCTGGACTGTGGGAGTGTTGACTCTATTTTCTGGAGCATGTTGATATGCGTGTCTATTATGGTTCTCCTGATGACTTTCTGTTTTCTGAGCTTGGTGACCCGTACCATATCTTTGGGGTTGCTGTGGTTTTTGTGTTTGATTGATGATAGGAGGAGCATTTGAATGAACGGGGATTCGGTGAGTTTGTGCTGGCATGGTCGGGTACGAATGTACTTGTACTGGATACGGTTGTGGATACTGAGGAATCAAGTAACGAGATGCTCCTGGATATTGATGTAGATACTGAGGAATCAAATGTCGAGGTGCTCCTGTAAAGGCAGGAACTTGTGGATGTAGAGATGTACGAGACATCATTTGATTTTGCTGCCACATAATTTGCTGACAATTCAGTTGTTGGACCTGTAATTGCGTCATCATCTGAGATTGTTGTAGTTGGGCGATTTGCATATTTTGGATCATCTGTATCTCGAGTGATTTCATTTTATGGTCTAGAAGTTTCATATTAGACTCTATACTATTTGCAGAATTATTTAAATGGTTATCATTGTGGGTGTTGCTTGGAGTTGCAGCCAAGTTTCCATTTTGTGTTTCTATCTTTCTGAGCAGATCTACGGTAGACCTCAGCTTTTGTACCTCAGTTTCAAGTTGACTTATATATTCTCTCAGTATAATATTGTCACTAGAATTATTTGAAGTCTTTGTGGCTTGTTTCTTCGTCCTGGACTTTGGTTCCTTAGTGTTTTCTTTGCTGGACATGGAGTCCGTATCATTCCTATCATTCTGCTCGTCAGAGTTAATGTACTTCTTAAAAGGACTAGGGTCATCTTCTTTTTTATCTGACCCATCACTTATTACTTTCTTTTCATCAGTATCAACCTCATGTTCCTCATAATGCCGTTTTCTGGCTGATGTAGATGGAGTGCTGGTTCCACCATAATCTACCAAGTCTTTTTCCTCTGTTTCTGTGCTATACAAAAGGTTATCATTGCATATGGAACATATGAAATCTTTATCATCCATAGATTGAGGAGTTGAAATGTTTGTACAGCTAAAATGGATCCATTCTTGACAGTTCCCACATTCTATAGTGTCATTGCCTGCAAACTGATTACAAATAGGGCATATAAACTGGATTATTGGGCTGCTATTTTCAACACTCATAACCAATGATATATCAGGATGTGGTATGATGTTGTTGTCTCTTTCTATAAGTTTATTATCTTCGCTATGAGCTTTTGGTGTCTCGGTTGGTAAAAGCTTCAAGCATGATGAGTTGTCTTTTCCCTTCAGATTTGTAATTCTACGCTCTTCAGTATTGTCTATTGATTCAAAGATGCCTGTATTCACTACAGATAGTTCATCATAGATTAATGACAACATGTTACATAATGGTTTGTATATGTATTGTACAAAAAGGTCGACTCGGTGTCCATTGATAACTATTTTAGAAGAAGTATGGTACAGATTGATTACAAATTTTAGGATTTTTCCTTGAGAACCATCACGTAGTTGGTTGAACACTTTGATAGTAGTGTCTACAGTAGCATTCTGAAGATCTTTACCTTCTGTTATTTGGGTTCTAAATGATTTTCCTTGATTAATGAGGTCTAGTATTTTTTCCTTCGTCATTTCATATGCAGCTGTACTTAATTCAATCACCAAGTTATTTGCTTTCTATATTGCAGCTATGTGCTCCTTATTACAACTGTCCTTTTTTTCTCGAGAGCTCTTTTTTGATTAAGACAGTATGACCGAGATGAGTTTGTATATGGTAATGTACTGGCTGATGCTGCCCTACGAGTAAGAGATCTTTTCTCCATATTTGTGACTAATATTATAAGTGACAATTTATTATGACTATGATTGAACAATTTAGGAATCAATTGATGGATAAGATTGCCCTGTATATAAGCTGAGAGATGACTACAGATAGGTCACACTAATCAAAAGTTAAATCATGTTCATGACCAATTGTAGGAATAATTGTTTGTTTAGAAAGTCTTAGTTCATCAGGATAAAATCTAATTCCTTTCGTTTATTACTTAATAGGCTTGAAAACTAAGTTTATTTTCATATAAAAAAAAATAGAAAATAAAAATTAAATTAAAATACGTCTAGAGGTCTAAATTTTAGAAATTGCCGCCATCTTAGAATTCTGGTCTGAGAATATATATATACTGGACGATAAAATTGACGGTTAAAACAATACAAGTATGTAAAAGATAAAAACGCAATGAATTCTCAGTGAGGGATAAAACGTGGAATATATCTAAAACGCTAAAACATAGTCTGTGATAAAAATCGTGCTGGTGCTATCTCTGGTGCTGGTGCTCCCGTGCTCGTGCTCAAACCTGCTCATCAAAGAAAGCTTTGTTAAATTATTATTATATATATTAAATTATATATATTAAATATATTATTATTATTATTATTATTATAGTTCGTCTTAAAAAGGAAAATATTTAAAAGGATATTTGTAAATTATTCATAATTTCAACAATTGACGATTTCGAAATCCCAAACTCTTGCGCACGAGATTCACCCGGAACGAGTCGGGGTAAGAGAATTTTTCCGACGCAGTCGGTATTATATTCACTTTTTACCCTTTGACCTCATGACACTTCACCTCTCGAAAAGCAAGTAACGTGATCCTAATTCTGTTTCTTGATTAGTCAAAAACCTATTTTGACGAGGTTTCGAAACAGGGTAATGAATTGGACAAGGGTTCGGAACAGGATGGTAAATTGGCAATTCACCTTTCAAATTGTGTACTATTATTATTAGATTTTGCCGTCTGTTTGTTTATGAAATTATTTCATAGTGCAATTTAAGTATTAAGAACGACAGAGATGAGCTGCAGTTTGTAAAATTTTATATTAAACAACTTGTACAAAAATGTTAAATATTTTTTATTTGATGTACAGCGCAAATTAAAACGCATATTAACACCCTGGATTTTTCCTGGATTTTATGGAGTGTAAAAGAAACGAAGAGAAGAAATTTTAATTAATTTCTTTAATAAATACAAATTAACAATTATTTTATATTCATGTTGATAGTAAATCAAATGTGTTATTATTGTTCTTGGGCGTCCGTCGTAGTACACACATAGATAGAGAGTTGTGGCTCTAATTGTAAAGTATACTTTACTTAATCAGTAAATTTTAAACTATAAACATTTTATTATTCAATTTGTTGACATTATTGTATAGTAACTGCTTTTGGTGCTCGCATAAAAACATCATTTCTATATCTTAGGCAGTGGATTTCAATACATAATAGCAATAAACGTTCTGGAATACATGTACATGTACAACAAAGTACATGTAGTTGTATGTAAATTATGAATTTATGAAATTATGAATTATAAATTATCAATTTTGAGTTAACTGTATGCTTGGTTAATCTGTTAATATTGAAAACACGTAAATAAAAAGGGGGCGCACACATGTATAACCACGGGAGGAGGGTGGGGGGTAACTTGGTATATATAGGGTAATACGGATGTGCGGCCCGAATAGGTCACTTTTATAGCTCACCAAAATATATGAATAGGTAGCTTTTTTCATTGCAAAATATATCATTGGGTAGTTGTAAATTATCTAACTATATCCATGCCTCAATTCTCATCTTAAGCATGTTAAGCCTATGTAAACCACAGTGATTTTACAAACAAAGTGTTCCATTAACATCAATTTATCATTTTGGTAGTGAATGTACTATTTTGTCAATGGGGATGTGCAGTAATAAAATATATGAATAGGTCTGATTTAATCATTCAATATATGATTAGATCCTGTTTTATAATGTCCGAAAATATATGAATAGGGTGGGTTTTCAAATGTCCGTCCGCAGACCTGTACCTAAATAAAAGTATTCTTAGTTACCCCCTCCCACCCACCCCCCCCCCCCCGTGTGTATAAATTAATAATTTCGAACTCGTTTCACCTGGGACTAATGTTAATTTATAGGTTCATAATTTCTTTCACGTAGTAATAATTGTCCGTCAGTGCTTCCCCAAAAAAATTTCCATCAAACATTTCTGGTCTATTGAAACAGGGAATTTGTATGACAATAATGGCGATTCGTAGTTCAATGCATAACTCAATTTATATCTTTACTGCGTCGGTTATCTTTTTTAAAGATAGTACTTGTTTATTTGTTGATTGCTTGTCTAAACTCTGATGAAAGGTGAAAATGAAAAGACCAATAAAAGACCTACATACATATAAGCCGTGAAAATGTAAATTTCGATTGTGATTTGTATACAAAAATGAGATTTTAAATACAAACATGTATATATTAATAAAAATGTCTTAATAAGTTCAAAAATGTTAGAATAAATTAAGGTCATCAACAGTTTACATAGTTTTAAAGAAAATAAGAAACGTTAATAATTTCATAAATTGTTTGCCAAGATACGGCTGTACATTTTTGTTGTTTATTTTTAAGTTTATAAGTTCGGTAAATGTTATTAAGCTCTTAATAAATGCACATGAAAGTTAGTTTGACGATTGGAGTACATGTAATTGCAAATCTTTTTGAAACAATTGTAATTACTGTACAAATAATTCAGGGTAAATAAATGTGTAACAATTGGCATTCTTCCGTAAATGGCCGATTTCTGGTACATATGACCCAGTAGAGATGAGCTCACGCGCACACATCTGTGCTTGCTGCGTCATCCAATCAAAACGCCAGAAACAAGAAGGTTGTAATGGCAGCATAACAACGTTCTTCTATGACGTTCTTGTTTCCGGCGTTCTGATTGGATTTCAGAGACCATGGAGTATAAAACAATGGAGAGTCTATAGGATATAGCAATGTGAAAGTTGTTGGTTTACGGAAGAAATAGGTACTTTCATGCGTTTTTGGGAAAGCCCGTGTGAACTTTCACTCGTGATAGAAATTTTTATGTCTTTTGGTTCCTTCCGCTGCGCTCCACTCGCGAAAAGACATACAATTTCTATCACTCGCGAAAGATCAACCGGTCTTTCCCCAAAACGTATAAGAACCTATTATTCTTTCGTAAATGGATAATTACTGATACAGATTACCCAGTACAGATTAGATCACGCGCACTCATCTGTACCCGTTGCGTCATCCAATCAAAACACCCGAAACAAGAACGTTGTTATGGTAACATAACAAAGTTTTGTCAAGCGTTCCTGTTTCGGGAGTTCTGATTGGATGTAGGATATTAAACATTGGGGAGTCTAATTATAGGATAACGCGACGTTACGGAAGCTGTTTACGGAAGAAATTGGTAGTCTCATGTGCTTTTGGGAAACCCCGTTATATCTTCCGCTCGTGATATCTTTAGTTTTGCCTGTTTGCTCGTTTTGCTGTGCTCGACATAAAATTTCTATCACTCTTGTTAGATTACCCGGTCTTTCCCCAAAACGTATCAAGAACCTATTAATATTGTTAAAAGAAAAGCCATTCCGATATGTTATAAAACAAAAATGATCAAAACACATCTAGAAGGTAAATTATTTATTATTTCGTTTCAAGAGTAATGTCTACATATTTCGAACAGGTTTTTGTTTGTCATCTATATATGTAATTTTACCTCATTTCAAACGTTGCAAATGCCCTACATTCACACTGGCACACATGAATATATCTTCTAATATGACGTCCTTCAAACGCTTTGGAAACACACCTCTATTTAAATATTCAACAAAATACGGCTGTTCCAGCCATTTCAAAAACCCCCGTGTGTTGATGTTTTTGCTTTAAAATTTATTTTATTTTGTACCTTTGTAAGAAAATCCAATAAATAACATGTTTTCACAATAACAAGTCCATTTTCTATTCTATTCCTTTATTGTTTACATGTCACAAGTCTTCCTTGACTTTAGCTACGTTGTGTATTCAAGGGACGTTGCGTTGTTTACAATGACGTTCAAAGCAAACCGCGAGACTTTTCCCGACCCCACCAAAAACGAATTTACCGTTACGTATCAAAATGAAAACGCAACCGAATTTCAAAATGTTGATTAATTGTGGAAAATAACTGTCGATTTAAATTTGCACCATTGTGGATCTAAAACAGGAGTGTTATATGGTAGGTTGGTATGGTCAGTATGTCAGAGTTATCTTTCTTGTATTATAACACTGTAATGTCTTCGTCCGTATATTTGCCCGTTTTTGTACGACGTTTTAGAAACATATAAAAATTTGGAAGCAGAAACTGTTGTTCGTGTTTTTGTTAAAAGAGCATTTTTCCCCAAATGAACGCACACAGGTCGTTACATGGTGGAGAACCTAAACCCGGATTACAGAAAAATATCGTTTTGAGTACTTTTCCCCAAATGAACGCACACAGGTCGTTACAGGAGCATAAGATCGACCAAATGCGGTAAGCGGTTTTCATTTCTCACGCAAACACAGCAACAGTCCCAGACACGCAACACGGCGACTGATGTAATGAAGCATTTAATTTTGTCGTTCTTTGTTTTGATTGTTAAATTTTATTGTAAATGTTAATAAATATGTTTGTTTGTTTTTAATTTATATTTCTTCGTTTTTTTCTACTAAGTTTCACGAGAAATATAATAATTTCGAAACAAGGGAGGTTCTCGGAAATTGGAACAGCCAAAATAAACCTTTACCTAGGTAGTCGCGAAATGTAATGATTGATTGATTAATGGTGTTTAACGCCCGAGCAGCAATATTTCAGCTATATTCAGGCGATGAACATGAAATGGATGATAAAATGAACATGAAATGATGATGAATGAAAATGGGATGGGACACAAGGAAAAAAAGGGGTAACGGATTTTAGATTGCCACTGGCAAATGGGAGGATGGATAGGGTCGGTCAATTTAGCCTCCTGTAGCGGGATCGAAATCCCTACTCATAGCGAATACTACAGCAGCGTTCTTTAACGTGCGAGGAACGTGGCATTTTTCCCAACACGGTGCACTAATATGGTTTGCAGTCAGGTTTTCCGTATTATGGCCCGACAACCCCAGCTTGCCAGGATTACCCCATTCAACCACCTGGGGCACACATCCCAGTCGGTCTTTAGGCAAACCGACCTGACACGCCGGTCAGGGTACTGGGCGCTATTTAGTCGCCTTTTACGACAAGCTAGCGCGACTGCGGTCTATTCTTTTAGCCACCCGGATCCCGCACGGGGCGTGGCGAAATGTAAAATTTCTGTATTTTCATATCAGAATCGAAATAATTCATGGCTGCCCCAATTTTATGGATTATTTAAATATGGGTAAGCATTATATTCATGACATTTTACCATTCGCATTATATTCATGACATTTTACCATTCGCTAACGCTCATGGCAAAATATTCATGAATATAATGCCTACCCATATTTAAATAATCCATAAAATTGGGGCAGCCATGAATTATTTCTTAAATGAAATAGGAACTTGACGTTGTGACGTCATGATATCACGTGACTTGAGGCGTCGACATACGACAGTAGAAATTCAAAGTGCAGACTGCACCGAGGGAATGGTTGCTTTGCAAGTATTAAATGAGATTCCTGCCTGATGTTTGATGGCAAATAAAATAATTAAACCAGTGCAAACTAAATCTTTGCAATCCTCATAATTGATAATTAGATTCGTTGTTTAATTCAAAATCATTAAAAAAAATTCTTTAATTGCTGAGAGACATTATCCCAAAAACACTTAATAATTCTACAGTCATAAAATAAGTGTTCTACTATTCACTCTTCTTCTTATTTACAAAAAGTACAGTATTTTGTATCTTTAAGATGTATTAGATGCAAGAATTAGTTTGTTGGAAGAATTCTGTGGAGGATTTTATACTAAAATGTTGTAAGATGAGTATGTCTACAAGATTTTTTCAAGAGCACAAAAAACTTGGACCAGTCTGTAATGTCACAATTAAGTCTTTCTTCCAATTTTTGAAATTTATTAGTGGGTGCCTAAAATGCTTTGTCTCTCAAGTTTTTGTAAACTTGTTTTTAACAAGGAATTTAGAAAACAGTCCTCAGCAAGAAAGTGGTGTACGTTTGTAATATTATCTATTATACATTCTTTGTATAATTTTGGAATTCTTGACAGAAGACTATAATACTTTAAAAAATTATCACTGACAAGTTTATCTTGTAGTTTTATATATGCATAAAAATTATTTGTTGTTGGATCTATTATATCATACAGATACTGAATACCATTATTTTTCCATCTCTTGTAAAAACAAAATTCTTCACATGGAACAAAATTTAACACATCCAATGATAAAACATCTTGTTTACCAATTTTAGTGATGGGTTTTGAGGTTGCAAAACTAAGTACAACATCATCCAGAAAGGATTTTTTTTAATTTTGCAGTTACCTCCCTTATTTTTTATACTTCCAAATTAAACACTCGTTTACCTCCATACTCTTCCAAACTATCTAATAAAATTTTTTGCCAGTGACCAGCTAAATTTTCGAACAATCTTTTAATCCAGCTAGTTTTCAGGTATACAATAAAAGACTGTAAATGAATCATATTTAGTCCACCTTGATCAAAATCTCCTATCAAGGTGTTCCTTCTAATTCTGTCCGATTTTCCATTCCAAATAAATCTGAATAACATGGTATTTAAATCATTTAATTTACTTTCTGGTATGTTTGGCAAAGCTGTAAAGAGGTGAATAAGTTTTGGTAGTGCCAATTGTTTTACAACTGTAGTTTTACCCATAAGTGTCAATTTCTTATTCTCCCAGCTTTTCAATATCTTTGCAACTTCTTTTATTTTTTGGAAAAGTTCAATTCTACAATAGCACTCAAGTTTACAGAAAAGTCCAGGCCCAGAACACGAAAGTTTTCATGTGACCATTTCAGATTTATGTGTGGACATAAGATTTGATCAGAAAAGCATTTACTCCCAACCCATACTGACTGATAAGAGATTCAGAACCATTGACATGAACAACAAAAACATCAGGATTAGCTTTTAACTTAATGGCTAACAGCTCAACACATATAATAAACAAATAGGGAGATAAAGGATCCACTTGTTTACAACCTCGAAATAAGTTTAAAAAAAACCTAGACATATGACCATTATTTATAACACAGCTTTTAGCTCCAGAGTAGAGGATCTCGAACCATTTGCAAAAAAGAACTTCCAAAATTAAAGCTCTTTAAAGCATTGGTCAGAAAATCCAACTCAATGGAGTCAAAGGCTTTTTCGAAATCAACTAATAATAACAATCCTTTTTTGTTGTTTTCCTCTAGATAATGCATGAGGTCGTAGAGTAAGCGAGTGTTTTCACCAATGAATCTGTCTTTCATAAAACCTTTCTGTGAATCGCTAATAATAAATGGCAACACTGATTTTACTCTGTTTGCTAAGGCTGCAGATGTAATTTTAAATCAGTATTTAAAAGACCTATAGGTCGCCTATTGATTATGTATCGCTTTCTTTGTTGTCTTTTGGAATACATGTTATGATTCCTTGATATAGAAAATCTGACAACTGTCCATGATTATGTAGCCATAATATAAGTATCGTCAGCATACTGACTGATAAGAGGTTCAGAACCATTGACATTAACACCACAAACATCAGGATTAGCCTTTAACTTAATGGCTAACAGCTCAACACCTATACTAAACAAATAGGGAGATAAAGGATCCACTTGTTTACAACCTCGAAATAAGTTTAAAAAAACCTAGACATATGACCATTATTTATAACACAGCTTTTAGCTCCAGAGTAGAGGATCATGTTATGATTCCTTGGTATTGAAAATCTTACAACTGTCCATGATTATAGTCATAATATAAGGACCTATACAGGAATGGACCTAAATCTTTCCAGAAGAATTTGTAAAATTCAACTGTATAACCGTCTGAACCTGGACTTTTCCCGTTAGTCATATTTTTCAAAGCTTCAGAACACTCATTAAAACTGAGATTTCCATCACATATATTTTTCTGTTCATCAGTTAGTTTATTGTTGTGATTAAAAAGGACTGTTCTGAATTACTGGTGTACTTTGAGAAATAAAGCTTGTAAAATGAGAGTAGGTTTTGAAATGGGATTACCACCGTCAACAATTAACTCACTATTATTAACAGAAAGTCGTTTTTCCAGTTTACAAAAAAAATCTGTACATTTTTCTCCTTTTTCATGCCGATTTGCACGAGAACGAAGCAACAAACCTGATCCTATTAGCCATAATTTTCTAGTCGCAATTTACATGTTTTTGGTCAAGAAATCCTTTCAAGTTTGCAATGTACGGTGGACAAAATACACTTTAACACAACATAACCCTCGATATGTATTATTTATTAAACCATATTTTACTCAGAACGTCAGAATTTAGCCGCTAATATTGTGACGTCGAATAGCGCGTGTGCGCAGTGGGGATATATCGAGTAATATATCGTTTGACGTTATAAGGACGTCATATAAGAATAATAGGTTCTTTCACACGTACTTTCCCTAAAACGTATTAAAGTACCTATTTCTTCCGTAAACCAACAACTTTCACTCCGCTATAACCTATAGACTCTCCATTGTTTTATACTCCATTGTCTCTGACGTCAAATCAGAACGCCGGAAACAAGAACGTTGTTATGTTTCCTTAACAACGTTCTTGTTTCTGGCGTCTTGACTGGATGACGCAGCAAGTACAGATGTGTGCGCGTGAGCTCATCTGTACTGGGTCGTCTGTACCAGAAATCGGCCATTTACGGAAGAATTCATGGGTATGTTTTACGGTTTCTAAATTAATATGTGCACAAGGTTTTCAGTGTTCAGAAAGATATTTATCTATTGCAAGCATAATATGTACTCTGTTTTTGAATTTGAGAAACATATAAGATGTATATTATTGAATGGTTGTACAAAGAACAGTAATGTCCAACTAAACCACGAATGAACGAACAGGTACAAGTGCACACGTACAATGTATATTATTAGGTAGCGTCATATGTACAGTATTATAAAGTTAACGTTTCAGAACGTCTTAATGGTTTAGTTACGACCCTGTAATCAATAGGGTATAATAGGTGACCGTGTATTCAACAGGTATAGTGCTTTCAATAAATTGTTACGGAAAATCTTTTTTCTGCAGTTAGAAATGTTCGTGAAATGCACAGATTGTAAAATTTCGACCACCCGACCATGTAGATCTTATGAGCAAAAATCGATTTTGGCTTCATTTGGTCTCTCAATCAAAGTCGATGACTTTGACCTTACATCCATGTACTGGATACCCTAATTATACGAAAATCCGTACGAACAGCGTTACATAGCAGTGTCTGCAAGGTGTTCTACCAAACCTCTTCCTAAACTCTTGACAACAATTTTAACAAATATAGAAAGAGGCCTTAAAACAGTGATACATGATACTTCAGGAGTTTTATACAACAAATGTGGAAGCCAAACAATTCAAGACCTAGTGGACAGCTCAAGGTTGAGGTTTCTTCGCAATGTAATACCATCAAAACCTTCCGTTTTTCCACAGTACCGTTCATCATATAGCTTAATAACAGACTTAAAATCTTTTCAAAGACGGCCTGTTATTAAAGAAAAAATCAAGTACCTGGCTATTTGACATGGCAATATACTTTGTCATCAGTGACAAAATCTAAGATACGATATCTGTGAAATACTAGGTATTTTAACTGACAACATAAACGTCATGTTTGGAGGACGGATTTTTCAACAGACGTTCACCAATCCAAATCTAATGGGTTCAAATTGTGCTCCTATCAACGCCATAGAAACAAGAAAAGACTAACCAGACCTATTATTTCAACTTTACTGATGTTCTGTCACTGAACAAATCTTTAGTTCTGTGAATATTTACATTTAATTTTCCTAAGTGAGCTTTACTTTCTTGAAACGGACCCCAAAAGGAAAACTACAAAATAAACTCTTCGACATGCGTGGCGAGTTCAACTTCATTAATAGCTATGTACCATGAAGCTATGTACCATGAGCTCCAGTTTGTGGTGTTTTAGCAACTCGTACGTTAAGCTAGATATTCAGATTTCTAGACCGGAAGCGGCTATTTACAAATAATCTATTGGCATTGAACTAGGATGTTTGTACCTAAGTTGATGCCCACCTCGATTTTAATTTTTTGTGATTTTTTCTACATTGATCGGGTATGCAAGAGCTTGCACTGAGTAGATTGATTTTTGCAAACGTTACTAATTTCTTCGGCCGGGATAGGCTAATAAGCAAAGGTTACAAGAAATAACGTCTCATATGTGGCTTCCTATAGATACTATTACTTTGTTGATAAATATTCCATCTACCGTGACGATTCAAATTTTGAATTCAGTGATTGTGCTACGATGATCGCGTTACTGGCTACGGTGTATGATACCTAACATCGTTATCAACACACGCTCACACACTACAGAAATGGAAACGGTATGTTTCATGATGTTTAACCTAGTCCGAGAATCCTCTGCCGTCCAACGCTGTTTTTCTTTTTTCTTTCTGCGTCCCACGCAAAAAAAAAAGAAAAAAAAGCGTTGGACAGCAGAAGATACTCGGACTATGTTTAACCCAGCTTTTTAAGTCAGGACCATTGCTGTGTAGTTGCTTCATGTTTTGGTTGTTGGTTGTTGAGTTTGCCTGTTCCTTTTACTTTGATTTGAGGATTGTCTGTTTGTCAGTTTCCTCTTGGTGTTTTGCATTTTGTTATAACCTTCATTAAGAAGTTTTATGTCCGTCAATACTGCTTAGTTGATTGTTTGATTGTTATAAAACATCCCATCCTCACAAGTCAGGGTTTCTGTGTCCACATGTATCCACGAAATCCTGACAAACATAGCTAGGAAATTCCCGAGCTAGAAGATTTCATATGAGATCATATGACACAACACCCTCAAAATATCAACCAATGAAATTGCTTGAATGTCTACAACTGTTATTCTTACTCATTCTTGTTGAGTGGGATGAAAATGTAACGCAACTAATAAATATCACACTAATAACAAACTATTAACACTATTGTACAAAATACATTGTTTTTCACGTACTCTTTGCAGCACATCCATGTTGTTTATTTACAATCGACATCGCAACTAGTCTGGTTCCCGGTCTATCATCTCTCGGATATTTGTATATTCCGAAGGCATACTGAATATTACATCCGGAACCAGCCTACATCGGGACATTCACTAACCAAGTCGTCTATGAAAGAGAGCTTTTGAATGGCTATATGCAGGTATGATATAGTCAATCAAAATAGTCACCTCTAGCCCGGGAATTTCCTAGCTATTAAAAGTTTGTCAGGATTTCGTCCCATATCCCGAATTCCCAGTGAGATCAGACAATTTTTTCAAAGCTATAAGAATTTTTTTCTGTTTTCAAATATGACGTTTTCCTAGACATCGCGATAATTAACTTAAGGGGTGTCTATGAGGCTGGCATTGCTTAATGGTCCGGAACGCCTGAGTGCACCCGATGTTTTTTGTCGGTTTTAAAAGCTTGTGCGGCATAAATGAAAATTTCGATGTGAAAATTCGAAGGCAATTTGAGGCCTTGTAACTGTTTTCTCGTGCGTCACAACGATTTCCAATGTATCCACATTCAGGATATCATGCTCCTAACGGTATGGCGTAAATTTATTGAAGCATTCACAAGGGTTCTGCACACATTTCTAAGAGGTCCCCAAGAAACAATAGACACATCGCTTTTGTTACAAATAATCATACCTGTTGATGTACTAGCACAACCAGGCGGAATGTTCTTATCTACAACAAAAAAAAAACAGCACATTTTAAAATATTTTAAAAGTTTTATTTCAAAGATACGAGCAAATAACTGGTTAACTATAAAAATTAATATAAAGTACTGTAATAATAACAACTAACGAAGAGCAGCGCAATTGTAGTTCATTGGCCCTCTTACGAATTTAAATGTAGAGACATTTATCTATTGGTTTCATAAAACTCTGTTCTAACTTTAGTTTAATCTTAATTACCTTTGTATGTGTAGCTATATCCATTCACCTTTACAGCCATTCCAATTCTCGATGTCCAACTCTGGGGATAGAAGCGCACTTTTGAGGTGTAAATGGGGAAGTATAAAGTTTGGGCAACCTCAGTGTTTGTGTCTGTATTACCAGTAAACACCAGGCCATTCGTAGCCGAGTTCAACACCGCCTCCTGGAAAACAAAATAACGGCAAGTTTAAAATAAGTCTACAATCGGCAAAAACGTCTTTGTACCTTAATTTTATTAAATGAATAAATCCGAATCGCACAATTGTCATTATAACTTATAAGGTGATGTGTTGGTTCATTTCAGAATTCGTGTTGTTTTGTACACATCAAAATATATGCACTATTAAAACCACAACCATAGACCACTGAAGCTTCCGTTATTTCATGTATCAGAAGAAGGAGTATCATGTTCAGACGTCAGGGGTTTGTGCATGCGTCAAGCTGGCCTGCTGCATGGTTCATAAACACCTAGCAAAATAAACTGCATTGTTAAGACATGAAAATGTCACTTTTCCTCCCTGTACGTAAAAAAGGGGGGGAGGCATGAGTGGGGATTATACCAGTTATACCAAATTAAAAGTAACATTGACATTAAGTGAACATATATCAGAGCTTCATACCCATGCAGAGGAAGATTCGTTATAGAAATCGACTTTATACTCCTTAACCCAAGTTCCTGAATACGGATCTCCCTTCGTTGCTATACTGGTAACAAAGCTTGAAATGAAGGTGGCCTCCAAGTATTGTTTAAGGTCTAATGTTGATGCTGTCCAAGATCTTGAAGGGTCGTATCCAATTTCACCATAAACCGCCGGATAATGATAGGAGGTTGTGGCAGCCATTGTAAGATCCAGTATGCTTACCATCAAGCCTGTAATTTATATATATTGTATTAACTAGGTTAGTGAACTGAATAAGGTTATTATTTTATTATCTTAGATATCAATGTAGTGCATCTGAAGACCACATTGCACCTACCTTAGCAAGTATAATTTATTGGACAACTCAAGGAGGCTCTCGGAAAATCCGGAAATTGTCTATATGTAAACACTATGAACACCATAATCAAGCCATATTATCTACTACATTGTTTTTATTGATGAATAACATCATGCAATATGCAACAGTGTTTAAATCAACGTTCTTTCATGAGAGGTCAAAAAATCAACTATTAATTGTGCATGCTTTGAGATACCCGTTTCCAATTATATAACATCTTATTAAAGTGTAAAAAAATTATCAAGAACACAAAATTCTAAGTTTTCTCTGGTGATACTTACAAACGAACACAACCACAAGAAAGAAAACACGTTTAACTTACCAACAAGGCCACCGTCCGCAAGTATTTTGCCACTAAAAGTATTTAATCTTCTGTAAATAATTGAAATTCTGCCCCCGGAACCACCACCTCCAGTCCCTACACCTTTCCCGCCTCTGGCAAAGATCAACCCATTTCCCCTTATATCGCCAGTGTTCATGTAAATGCTTCCACCACTGCCACCACCACAACCATTTCCACCGTCGTTTCCGTTCGCAGACACCTTTCCATCCACTTGTATAAAGTCGCTGGCTGTCAGTACAATAACACCGCCGCCAAATCCACCGCATGCACCACCTCCACCACTACCGTATTTGGTTGGAACTTTTACTTCGCCGTATGCGTTGGCTTCATTTTTCTTATGAAATGCCCCAACTGCGATTCCTCCTCGACCTCCGTAAGAACCTTACGAAAAGCAAAGAAGCGTCTTATAAAAATTTGTTAAAAATTACTTGCAACAAACATTAATATTGGGTGTATACTAGCATACGGTTATGAGTATAACTAGAACCTTGTGTGTAATTGTGTGTTCACAAAACCAATTTCCCAGTATGTTAACTTTTTTTTCTATCTGATGTGATCCTACGGAAGAGATGTATGTCAAAGATTTATTTGATTCAGCCGAAATATGTTCATAAGGCACAAGTCTCGTTTGTGTAACGGAACTTGAACTAGTTATATGATAGTACTCGAATACTGAACTTGAACCAGTTATATGATAGTACTCATATACTACGCAATAATTATTTTAAGAGTTAATATATCCGGATCATTGACGGTTAAATGAAAATGGATATCATTTTTTAAACTGAAAAAGGAAACATTTAACCGAATAATCGATCAATGCAGAACAATAAGATTTAAACAATAAACGGTTCAAAATGAAGTTTAATGAGACGTTCACGAGTTCAGACCCACTGATTTGTAATTATTGTGGTCACGTTTGCTATTAAAAATGTATGACATTTTGCCAACTAAACTATTCATTTGTACTAAAATAGCCTGTCCTAATTGGGCGCATCGAACGCATGCTCTTGTAGCTAGTAACATTCTGGTGGCACCGTTTTAAACCATTTTGAAATGTGTTTCTTTACAATAAAATAACAGACATAGTTTTTTGTAATGAACGGATTCCGTTCCGGTTTCACAAGCATACTGTTAATAATATACCGATCTATTGATATGTTCGAAATCACTTGGTTACGTGGATTTGAGTGAGGATTGATTGGCAGCTGTCGCGTTCCGTCAAACATCATCGAATATTATAAGATCAAAGAATAATATAACGACAAATTACATTTTCTTTTACAGTACTAAATTGTTTCAATTGATGTGTACTGTATTGCCAACGTCAAACTACTAGTAACACTCCCCTTATGTCCCCATAAGAAATTCGGGATTGTAGTTGACATTACACCTCTCAATATTAGGGAATAAGTAGAACATAGATATTTCACATCTTGTCTGGACAAAGAAAATTTTCATTGATGTGCCAATACAAAGCAATCTTCGCTCTATTCTCCTTTTTCTTTTCGTTTTGCTTGTTCATTTTATACACCGATCCATATTTCAAAATATTGTATTTGCCCTGCTAATATAAATTATTACAAAGTTCTTGCCCCGCCGTAACTTATAAAGAAAAAAGTTTATGCCCCGACTAGGAAACATAATCATTGCACCAATATAAATATTAGTAATATCAATCTGGTAAAGGTACATTTATTATTTCATGCTTTATTTTTATGTTGCTTTAAAAATAAATAAAAATAAATACAATTTAAACTTGATTAGTACTTCAATAGTACTTAAATGTACAGTTTTATATTTTACAAGCTTTAAAAAAATTCTGTTGAAAAAACAAACCACCCCGCTAAGTATTAGCAAGAAAAAAGTAACTGCCTTGTCCAGATCTGCACCAGCCCTGTAATATGATGAATATTGCACGGTTACCTTAAACCATCCTGTCGCAAAAATACCAAAACGACATTTATTAATTTGTATGTTATATCGTAAATTTGCTTTCAGTTAATTCAGATTACTTGCTATTTAATACCTGTGCCATCCTCCCAAGTCAGGGGTTCTGATTCTGGAATCAGAACCTATGACATGAGAGGATGTACTTTTGCGTTATCAGTATTAAAAAGAAATCTAAAGAATAAACCGATAACAAATTCTGTAATTTTTAAAATTATACTATTATATGCAATTGTTAAATTTTCATAATATTTAAATTGTACCTTAGTTTAAAGACCTCATATGCGGTCCTTTGTGGAAGCTCAAGTATGACTTACATTTTTAGTTTTTTACATTCAAATTTTTCTAATCTGTTAATTTAAAAATTCCAAATCTTTTTGACACATTTTTCCTCTTATGTCATTTTGCAAATGATCTAGACATTTTATGTATAACATAAATTTGTACATTGGTATTAAATATGAGTTTGCAATACATATTATGAATTTATGTGTTCTCGAAACTGTAGGATTCGTCGATTAAAAAAAGATACCTTAAAATTTCCGAATAATTCTGAACTTTGAAAAATATCCCGATAAAACTAAATTCAGTTGGAAACAAGGTGGTATAAAGTTGTAGGAGGTACACAAAATTTTGCTCATGAATGAATGTGAAATCTATATACCACACCGATCAACCGACTTATATCATTTCGGTGAGAAGAAGTATGACACGATGAAAAAAGATATAAACAAGTTAAGACCTATACGTATACAGATGACTTTTTCCAAATCGCTACGTTAAAAACTCACTGTATAAAATATATTGTAGTAAAAAATTATTTAGCATATATTTGTCTATCAACATATTCAATCGTTTTAATTACTTTTTTCATTTGTTATCTGAAAATATGTTCCAAAGGTACTGGAATCACAAATTTTAACAAAAAATGCAAAATTTACGCTTATGCACAATATTTATAAATAATAAAATAAGAGTTGCATACAAATACAAAGTATAGTTCGAAAGCTTTTCTGCAAATGTGTGTCGCAATTTGTTCATTTCATATTTTATGCACAGTAATCAAAATAAATTTCCCCCATCCTCTTCTTCATGCTTGATATTGACAAGAAAATAAAAAAAAATACATATATTATTACGTTACGAACTCTTAAAGTGCATACTTATTCAATCGGTTAGCATAATTTAATAGCTTATACAAATTCATATTTCTTGTTGTAATCATATCATTGAACTGATTTACATCGTATCGTAATTTCTCTGACAGTGCAATTAAAATCAAATTAATATTGTTAATGCATTATGTTAAAGATACATTTTTGGCACCAAGCAAAAGCTAAATGAATATTCTTTATATTTAAACGGCCGATTTGAAATAATATTATATCATAAAAGGTCATTTTAGCATTTAAATAACTATATATGCATTTTTTCGTTTAATTTATAAGATAAGTTGGACAAAAATAAAAGCAAGAGATTAAAGGACTGAATATATCTATTGCAAAATCTATGCTAAATCGTGTTTTCATATTTTTTATTCGCTACAGTAAATTTAAAACATAAAACAATTGGAAAAAGTGACCTACGTTTTCATCGCTTCTAACATGTTTATATCTTTTTTCATCGTGTCATACTACTTCTCACCAAAATGATATAAGTCGGTTGATCGGTGTGTATACATTGTACTGCAGTTACAACATGGTTATCAATGTATAATTTAATCCCATGTGGAAGCTGACAATTGATTGGACAATTCATATTATACAATATAAGTTGGGTTCGTCACATGACCCATTCTTACGCCGTGGAAATTCTAATAGTTCCATGGCGTCATCGCTGTTTCTACTAAATAACCTGTTCAGAAATATGAAAAATTCCTTAACTGAAATTTATGTTGTTTTTTCTTTCTTATATAATAGCGTTTTCCGCCACTCGGAGAATTTTCACTACCGGGTATATTATGGCCAGCTTTATTTCGGGGGGGGGGGGGGGGGAGGTGCCGGGAGCCGTAGTGTCGCATGTAAATCCGCGACTGTTAGCCAAAAAACTCGGTTGGAGTCGACCACGCCTTGCCCTCAGTAAGTCTCGAACTTGATACCTAATTGTGAAATACCAGCGATCAACAGTAGATGACTTATAGTGGTAAATAGGGGAGAATACACGTTTAAATATATACTGTCAGATAGATTTTAATGAATTACTTCTTTTTATACATAGTTGAGAAAAATGGAATTAGTATAAAGTACTAATAACGAGAAAGTAACTTGTATATTTGCAAACTTTTGTAAAATCGCACGTCAACTACTCCAAGATAAAGACAAGAAAATAGAATGAGTTTACATTCTAAAAAACTAAACCATAATTTGATTGTACAACCAAGTACATATATTTGTTTAAATGGCGTTTTACTCCACTTAGCAATTTTCAGCTATATTGTTGCGTCCAGTGTATTGGTGAGGACTCCAGCAGTGTTTTTCACAAAAAGTCTACTGTATATGTAAGTGCTGACGTCACAATGCATCTCCCTTTTATTTTTTCCAACAATCACGATAGATTTTAGACTAACGACTGTTCGTGAAATCCACTGCTGAGTACCCGGAGCCCGACCCCCCCCCCCCCCCCAGCTTTTGGTTGAACCCAAAGTAGCTTTTTTCTTTATATATGGTTCGAGAGTATAAGAACACTCATGATTAGTGGTTTGAAAAATTATCAATGTGAAGCAACAGGTCTTGTAATATTATTTATTTATTTATTTATTTATTTATTTATTTATTTATTTATTTATTTATTTATTTATTTATTTATTTATTTATTTATTTATTTCAGATGACGCACACAGCCAGCGATAAGAGTTCATGTGATTCATTCGGAGAAATATATATTTACATTCATGTGAGAAAAATACTCTGAAGTCCAGTTTAGCAGTATTTAACTGACCGAAACAATGGAATTCATCTATTTATTTTTATGTGACTGATGCATCGAATAACCACATATTAAAGAAATACATAAATTAAAAATACAGAAAACGGGTGATTCCAGAACAATAAAATGTACATGTGCATGAACAAAAAAATTGAAAAATAAAGTTTACTTTATTTTATTAGTAAGTTCAAATTATTGAGTTTCTATTGATATTTGAAAACCGAAAGTGATCTTTTACTATCATATCGCCTAGGCTCAATGAATTAGTGCAAAAAATGTCACCGTGTAAATTTGGAAATCTGTGTCATTGAATGTTATTTTGTTTTTAATAGTTTAAATAGATCAGTATCCGACAGGAAATCATAATATGTATTCATATGGACGCAAATCACAAAAATATTGACGCTCGTTTGGACCTATTGTAACATTCGTTACTGTCGCTTTAAAATGTGGATGGCTTAGTTTGTAATAATTGTTTACTCTTTCTTCTTCAGGGGCACATGATTTAGGTGATCAAAACTGTATTACACAGTGTTTTTGTTAGTGTACCAATGACTGAATCGTCAACAGGGCATTAAATATCAATGTCGCCATTGTCAGAAGAAATCTCAAGGTTCTCGGAGTTTCTACTGTGTTAACACCATTAACGATTCTTAAGGATTTACAGGCTTTTGAGGACGTTTGTTATATAAAGAAAATATTTTAAAATTATTTCAAGGGTTCTATAAAATGTTGAAGCTTCTTTAAGACCTACACTTTCTTCATAATTCGTGATCCCGAATTTTAATTCTTTATAAGGAATTACAGAATTCGTGATAACAAATTAAAATTCGTTATAACGGATTCCATAATTCGTGATTACGGATTTTAAATTCGTATATCGAATTTCGGAATTCGTTATCACGGATATTTTTTCTCTGAATACACAATACATTTATTGTGACAGACTAACCTGACTTTGATGACAAAACAGACAGTCAAAACATGCTTACGTTCGACAGAACTGTCTGGATCCACTAACATTTTTGCTGTGCTAAAACCCGCCAAAGTAGGTAATTATCATGGAATAAATTTGAGTGAAAACAATTTGTTATCAAGAATTCTGCATGGAATCCGTTATAATGAATTTAAAATCCGTAATATCGAATTCCGAAATTCGTTATAACAAATTTGAATCCATGATCACGAATTCTGGAATTAGTTAAAAGGAATTCAAGTTCGTAATAATGGATTAAAGAATTTCCGAAATTCGATATACGAATTTAAAATCCGTGGTCACGAATTATGGAATCCTTTATAACGAAATTCCGAAATATAACGAATTGAAATTCGTGATCACGAATTTTAAAAAATATGTTTGAAGGTCCTAAAGAAGCTTCCGTAGTAAAATATGTTCAATATTAATGTCCTGAATCTGATTTCTAACGGCGTATGGTTAAAGAGAAACATACGTTATACTTATTTATGCTGAAGGTAAACAGGATAATGTCCACTGCTATTTAATTTTTTTATACATATGTACATCGTAGATATTGATCTGGGCAGCTACAATCTTCTAATTTTCACAAATTTCGAAACTCATCTCGAATTGTATAAGAATGAAACATACGTTGCCGAAACATGCGTTAGAATCTCTTCCAGAACTATCATCTAGATTTTACATAGTATCTTAAAATGAACGATTGATACGTAAAATGTTTACGCTATTTCAAAGAAACTCTAAATAGATGTTCCAAGTGACACTAAAACACGTATGAGACCATAAGTAGTAAGACCATTGATATTCAATATATGTAACGTATGTTACGGCATGTTAGAAAGATGCTATCATATTGAAAGTTAATTGTTTTACGGTTCCAATAACATTTCACGTTTAAAATGTTAATCATGTTAACTCCTTTATAATAAATAACATAGAATCTTCTTACAAAAATTGCATTATATATTCAAAATTTATACAATAAAATTTGCATTTTACTTCATACGTATGAAATATCCTATGATGTGTATTTCTTCCATGCTTGTGTTGAAAATGCAATTCATTTAATATTTTGATAGAAAATAAAATAAAATATACACTTATGCTACTCACTATCGAAAACAAAGATACAAATTCATAAATGTGATTACCTAACACATGGTAACGAATGTTTTAACACTGAAACCGTGTTATTGTTTTTCCTTTTCTCGAATCAAGGCGGCTCTGAAGAGAGCGGAAAAATCTGAATAAATGCCGTCAAAGATAAAAAAAAAACAATATGAATAGACTCCACTAAGATGATTTGAACTATTTTCAAAGCATTGAAATATACGTTACTAAAATATGTGAACTATGTTTATAAATTTCCACTACTTCCAAATAGTCCGATAATCCTATGCCGTCCAACGCAAAAAGCATTGGAACTCAGAGGATTTTCGGACTACTTCCTATTTAATTTAGTACATCATATTACAATATTTTGGTGGCACCTTCCATATGATAATTTACACGTTTTTTTCATAGATATTGTATCTCACGTTACCAATGTGTAAAACAAATTTTTGTTCTCACCGTTCGAAAATAATGAGTCTATGATGTTAAATTATTGCATAAATATTTTGTTTATTATTTTAATACCAGAGATGTAATAAAATATACAGAAAAGTTTTCGGGACTTTTTGTTTATTTGGTTGGTTTTTTTTTCTTCTTATGTTCACTTGTTTATTTCAATTGACTATTTTTTCCTTCAATTTGTACTATAGAAAGAAATTTTAATGATGATCAAGTAATTATTTCATCCCAACTTTCGCAATAAATCAACCCTATGCAACTTATTGATTTTTTTTAATGCTTGCTTTATTTTGTAACATTTGTTATATTTGACCAAATTTCGAAAATCGTTTTCATCATTTTACTCTATATTCATAACCAAGAAACAAATATCCATGATGATCATTTATACAAATATCACGGATTCTAGAATTCGTGATAACGGATTTCAATTTGTTTTCAGTCAAATTTATTCCACGATAATTACTTTCCTTTTGCGGATTTAGCACTGCTAGAATGTTAGGCCAAATATTACTGCCGTTATAATCCGACGTTAGCTTTGTGATTTGTCGTCCGAATTTTACTGCCGTTATAATCCGAATTTAGTTTTGTGTTTTGTCGGATTAAGGGCAGAATTCAGTCCTATTGCAAGTAATGTAGATAAAAAATCTAATTTTGGTCTATTTCAATACAAAATTCAAACATAACATTCATCTTCTTTACGTTATTAAAGCTTTAGACATTGGGAAACTAACCGGAAATGATCTTTATGTTAGAAATTTCTTTTTTCGTCTTTGAAGAAAATGCTATCTTGATCATTTTCCGTATATGGATCATGTGACCTAATTTTATTATAAACGTGCTAATTTTGCATACGATGACAACTATTCCGTTGTAAGAATCCGGTAATTTACATATGTATTACCCACAATCTAATTAAAATTAAATCTTTCACTTGCTCCCCCCTTTTTGTTATTGGTCGCTGCGTACGACCATAGCAAAAATGGGGGAGCAAGTGAAAGATTTAATTTTAATTAGATTGTTATTAAAAACGACAATAACTATCATCACGTATCAATAATGATCGATTTTAAACACGAAACCGATAAAAAAAATTGTGACACTGTCGAAAGATATCAAGATCGACCACGTCTGATTGTATATGCAACTTCTTTTGGACATCAAAGTGCCGGGAGTGATTCACTCGGACCGCTCTGCTACATTACGAGTAATGGGACTAAATTCGTACCCTCGTCAAAAAAAAAGAAGTAAAAAAGCTAGGGTACGATTATTCGTTCACTAGAATGTTAGTGGATCCAGACAGTTCTATCGAACGTAAGTATGTTTTGACTGTCCCTTTTATCATCAAAGTCGGGTTAGTCTTTCAAAACAAATTAACGCTTGTTGTAACGACTTCAATCGTTATCACGAATGAAAATTCGTGATCACGAATTATACAAAAAAATGAAGTCCCTAAAGAAGCTCCCGGAGTTAAGTTAGAGAAAGGTTTAAACCCATCAATTTATTTCAGAGTTTTTTATATATTTTTTGGTTGATGAAAACTATACGGTAAGTGTGTGCAATTGTTTTCCTTCATTAAATTATACCGTCGTTTAAATATTTTAACTTTTTTGACAGTGCATATATATATTTGTTTAGCTTCTTTAAGATGACCTGATGTAACTCGTTTAATGTGTCGGTGTTCTTGAGAGTACTTCTGAACAAATCTTCAGTTGTAAATGTAGTTTTTACATCCTATATAATTTATTATTTTATGTCATTTCCGTAATATTAAGTTCAACCAATGATTTTGTTATAAACCACAATCTAAATAGAAATAGGGGAAGAAAGTGAAAGATTTAATTTTAATTAAACTGTCCATATTTTATTTTATTATATTTTGTCCTATTTTTTGTTTATTATTATTCAAACTAAGTGTATATTTTAATATTCGAATACACGCTATTTCAATTGCTATAACATATCGGACATGTTTATGTACTTTTATGCACTTAATATATTTTTGAAATTGAAATTTTCAGTTATTTCTTAAAATCACATCGCAATTATTTGTTTTTATAAATAGTAAACTAATAATGTTCGAATTATAAACGAACAGTTGGACAGTAGATAAACAATAATTACAGGGTCATACCAAGAACCATACTGAATAGACCACAAGTTGAAAATTAAAAAAAAAAACAAACAAACTAACAAAACAAAAACAAAAGAAAGAGAACAAATATGAATGAATGTTTTTTGTACCTCCAGATCCGCGTGGTGTTCCTGCTCCAGGGCCACTTTGTGACTGAAATCCTTTACCGTCTGCAGTGATGATCCCGGTTGGTCCAACAGTTATTGATGTGGCAATTATTTCCCAAAACATGAAATCCGATGGAGGTCCATTTATAACCAGAGTACCGTCCACTTGCAACTTGCGTACTGTTGTTGATGCTACAATTGTACAAGTCGCTCCTGAGTTCACAGTTATGTCACTATTTGCATCAGGAGTGCAGCCTTGAGTGACATACAAATGATACAACAGCAACAAACACAATCGAATTGAGTTCTTCATGTTACTGAAAAGATCATTTGGGATAAGTGAAATCTTCGATCGACAGAAATTAAGTTCGTTTGTGAAACGTTCCTTCTATATGTTGAGGGATTGTTTCACTTGTGACAAAGTTAAATGTTTCCTTTTCGCCTTTAATAACTCGGTTCGTTAAATTTTGACAGGTCGTAGCTGGATCGTCCATTTATTTCATTTGTTTTAAAAATAATAATTTTTCAGTGCATATTAAATTACGTTAATATGGGCCATAAACAAAAGAACTGTCAATATCTAAATCTAGATACTTCTGGTTATTTGTAATGATATTCAGGACAGTTCCACTTTTGTATTTCTGGAAAGTTACCACTTTCTGTTTATTGATGTCGCTCTCTGTCCTTATAAAGCCACATCAGAAATAGGTAATATACGGGGTTAGATGCGATTTAATATGCTTAGTGACGTAAATAACATTTTTTGTTTTACTTTTACACTAACATTTAATCATGACTGTAAAATTATGAATACTTCCAGGCCAAAAAACACAATTAGACTTCTTTATATACGATTTTATATGCATGGGGATATTTCTTAAATAAATGTTATAAAATTCCTATAAACATTTTGAATAAAACTTAACAATTATATTTTTTACACCAATACTTACAAAATATATTTATGTTCATTGTTAACGTGGAAAATATATTGAATTGTATTTCGCAGATTTTATTATATATTTAAAACCTATCTTTTTAAAAGCTGCTTTTTCGAGAAAAAAGGGAATAAGACGATATACATACCTGGACCTTAACCATTAATGAACTTAATTCATCACCTTTGACTCTAATCAAATAATAAATACGGTATACAGAAGACTTAATCTGTCAGATGTTAGATTTTCTGAATGACACCACATTTGCCATGTTTGGATGACATGTTTTTCAACAGACTGTTGGTATTTCTATGGGTACTAAATGTGCTTCTCTCCTCGTTGACCTGTTTTATACTCTAATGAGGCTGAGTGCCTAGAAGGACTGCTGAAGAAGAAGAAAATACACTGGCCCAGAACTTTAATTTCACATTCCGCTATTTTGATGATGTTTTGTCCCTCAACAATGCTAATTTGGTGACTTTTTGCATTCGATCCATCCTAGTGAGCTTAAAATTAAAGACACCGCAAATACACTTAATTCAGCCTCCTACTTAGACAAACTTCTAAAAATAGACTCTGGCAAACTTCAAACTAGACTCTCCGACAAACGTGGTGACTTTAATTCCAATTGTCAACTTCTTTTCATCCACAGCAACATTCCACCAGCTCCAGCGTATGTGGTGTACATTTTACAACTTATACGTTATTACATATCCTGCGATCGGTATTCCGATTTGTTTTTGACCGCCCACTGCTGTTGACTACTTTACTACTCAAACAATGGTATATTGTACCTTCTTTTTTATTTAAAATTTCATCATATGCTGTAAAGGGTTACAAATATAGACGATTGTGGAAGGCAAGAAATAATCATCTTGATAATAATATCTCAACTTTGAGAAGAGAACTGTAATAAAAAAATCAAAGTGTAGGAAAGACAAATGTTTACCGTACAATAACAATACATTGACGTTTAGAAATCACATAATCACGTGGTTCTGTGGGGAAAAAAGGGGGGGGGAGGGTAAGATCGGCAGTTATCGCGTCCTTCCGTCGGGCATCCTCGAAATATCAAAGAAAAATACCGACAAGTTACAGTTTCGATTAATTTAATTTTACAGTAATTAAAATTGTTTTCAAAAAATTTGCAACTAAGTGTATTCAAACGTCAAACTAACGTTCATGTGCATAAACATTGCTAAGAACATAATAATATTTCAGACTTTAAAATAAACCAACAAAAAAATTATAGAAGAGTCTTATTTTTGCCATGATATACATTTTAGAAAATTTCATTTAGCTTTTTTTTAAATTTCTGTTTGTTTAAAGGACTTTATATACGATCTTAGAGGTATGTTTAATCTAATTCTATAAGTATCTAAATATAACTTGCTTCTTTAAAATAGTTTTACATAACAAAATTTTAAATCTTCAATTAAATAAAAATCCATACCTTTTGTGTTTTAAAAAAAATATTGATGTCTGTCTTATATTTGTCTAAACTACCTACATTATCTTGCTGAAAATACTCCTCCAAGTCATTTAAGAACAATGAAAATAAAAAGGGGGATATATTTTCCCCCTGTTTTACCCCCATTTCGCAGTTAAAGAAAATGGATTGTTCGTCGCCCTTTTTAATACTTGTTTTAATATTTTGATACATGTTGTAGATGACTTTTAGTATTTTTCCTTTTATATTATACTTTAGTAGTTTTTGCCATAGGCCGGTTCTCCAGACGGTGTCAAACGCACTCTTAAAATCAACAAACGTGCAATATAACTTTTTACCCAGAGAGAAGTAAATATTAATCAGAGAATAAAGTACAAAAATATTATCCACAGTAGAATATCCCCTGCGGAATCCAGGCTGTGATTTTGAAATAAGCTCAACGTGATCAGCAGAATTATTAAGTCTATTATTAAGGATACCTGAAAACGTTTTACTTAAACAGGAATTTAAAAATAATCCCTCTGTACATATCTGGATCTACTTTAGATCCTTTTTTTTTATAAATAGGCACCATAATTCCAAGCGACCAACATTCTGGTATAAGACCATTGTCTAATATTTAATTGAATAATTTAGTATAAACAGGCATCATGTTTTCTAGGGTATTCTTAATATACTCGTTTAGTACCCGGCTACTTGTTATTTTTAAATTCATTACAACGCTTTTTACTTCGGACTCGGTAATGGGACTGTTTAAAAATGCCTCGACTTCGACCGGTATATTAATATGATCCAAGTTCGGTATTTGGTCATCTTCATTATGTTGATTTTCGTCAAGCTTTTTAAAATGATCATATAATGCTTGTATGGATATTTCATTGTCATCCGATTTTTCACGATTGTTATTCAGTCTATTTAATGTCTTCCAAAATGATTTACTGTCTTTTTGGGAAAGTTGTCGTAGTTCGTTTTCAGATTTTAGCTTATATTGCATGTACGTTTTATTTAAGACCTTTTTGTAATTCTTACTAGTCACTCCCAGCTGTTTTGTGTTCTCGGCATTTTTTTACAAAACTATACCGCTTTCGTGCTGTATGGATTTTTTTGCGAGCCGTCGCGCATTCTTCATTAAATCAAGGTTTCGAGTTTTCATGTTTATGATATTCTTTGCGTTTTTTATGTTTTCCGAAGACATTTTTTGCAGCATTAATAAAATTTACATTAAGAGTTTGTACTACATTATCTATATCAGCCTGTAGAATATCGTCTCGTCTCGTCAATCGCTCTAGTTCATGAACAAGTGCAGAGGTCACATCCTCGCAATCATATTTAATATAGTTGACACACTCAATTTTCTTTTTACAGTTCCATTTCACATAAGACGTGTCATTACTGTCCTCTATACGCGTATTAGCATTAGTTCCATTAGTGACAGTCGCACGCATTTCAAATTCGATCGCACAAGGACAGTCAGAGAATAAAGAAATAAATTCTTCAATATGAAACTTAGAAAGCAAGGGAAATAATGTCGACGAACATATCAAGTAATCAATAACACTTTTGTCTTTACAAGTTCTTTCACCTTTTCCTTTATCGTCACCGACTCGAGAGTTGGCTATGTAGATATTATTTCTTTTACACAAACTCAGGAGTAAGTGACCATAACGGTTAGGTTAATTGGTGCAGCTTGTTACCCTCTGTAGTGGAATATTGAGTCTGTTCAAGTTTTCAAAATCTTGCATAAATTCTAGCATGTCGCGATCCCGGTCCAAGTCGAATATGTCAATAATGGCGTCGACTGGTACTATGTAGTCTTGTAAAATACCTGTTTTTTTAAAGTCCCCCACCAAAGCGACATTGTTTTTGCCATGTGCAAATTTTAATAATTCATTTTCTATTTCTTCAAATGGAGTATTTTCAGGGGGTATGTACACACAGCCAACAATTATATCGGAGTGAAAGTGGACAATCTTAGTCAGACTAAACCATTGAACATATTCGCTATCAGTGTTATGAAATTTAATATTTTGTTCTAATCTTTTGTTGTAAATTATAGCAATACCTGCGGAGGGCTTTTTACATTTTTGCATATTTTTTGTAAAGCACTTATAACCCATAGGGAGAGGCAATATATCATGATCAGTGAGTTTCGTTTCGACAAAAATACAAATCTCACGATTAAGTATAATATCAACAAAATCAGGGCATCGGAGTCTTTTTCTTAAGCCACAAACATTTAAAAAACAAAATCTAATGGTATCATCACGTGTTATATCAATTGTTGGCTCCTGTGTATATACAGTTGTCCTTGGGTTTTTAAACACACTCGATTGTAATAATCTTTTACTACATGTGCTTAGTAATAAATCATACAAGTCCATATATAAGGTTAACATGATATTTAAATCATCGGTTTCACAACCGGTATTACTATATTTAAACAAATATAAGTTATGATATATTTACATGTTGATTAGTTGAAAGATCAAAATTCTGTACATAAAACAAAAGCAACTCTATAATATCATTGGTTACAACACAAATATTGTTTAAAACTTGCGAGTCCCTTACCATACGTTCGCTTTCCTGGGAAATTGTGAATGTATTCGATGAATTTTCAGATATCGGTAGTTGGTTCTGGTTTATCGTCGTGAAGGTGGAGTAGAAGAATACATCCGTTGACATTTCTGTGGTGGTCTACTGTCTTCTTTGTCAGTAGGAGCACGAGGCGAGTCGGTCCTTTGCACGGCATCCCTGTAATTTGTTTGTTCTCTGGCTCTGGATCGGAAGGTACATATAGTTCATTGTCAATGAATAGTCGGTCTCTAACCATGACTACCTTGCGCCTATTTCGCTTAGCTTCCTTCATGACCGGATATAGTTTCCTTCGTCTGTTTTAGATTTCTTGTGGAAACTGAGTTGATGTTATTCCTTCAGGAGTTCTATGGTCGTCACCATGACTTAATTGATCGTTATGGGAAATCAATCTCTAAAATTCGATCGGACATTTTCGCTTAGTCATAGGTAGTCTTTATTATTCCTGGATTTGACTTCTACCTAGACATAAAAATGAGTAACTCCCTTGGGTCTAATTGTTTTGCGTTGTATATGTTTGTCTATATCCGGATTTGTAATTATCCTTCGACTTTCTCTGCTCTTGTTGTTCGGTCGGTTTCCTTAGTATTTTTTTCGGTGGCATGAATTCTCAGCTTTTGAATCAAAATATAAGGATATTCTCACTATGATTTAATAAAATCAAATACATACATGTAGAGACATTTGAAGTTCACAGGCTTATGTTGATTTTGTTGTACGAATGAAATGATTAACATACTATTTTATTATAAATGTCACTCTCAACTAGAGTAAAGACTCTGAAAATGTTAAAAACTCGTGCGCTCAAGATTTGAAAGTTGTGCGCTCAAGTTAGTTACTCATGCGCACAAGTTATAAATTATTTTTTTCCGTGGCACGTACGGGCTTCCATACATGTTACCTTTTAAAGTATATTAGTTTTAAAGAATTCAAATACAATCCTATATTGACCTTTTCGAAACCTCATAGTCATGTTATAAGATCGACATTTATCGTGTCTTTCCGTCGAGCATGGTAGGAAGATCAAATAAAAAGTACCGACACATTACAATTTCCATTGAATTATTTTTACAGTAGTTAAAATTGTTTCAAAAGATTTGCAATTATACTTATTCCAAACGGAAAACTAACATTCATGTTCATAAACTCTGTTGAGAACTTTATAATAATATTTTCAGAATTTAAAATTATACCAAGCAAAAGTTAGAATAGCTATCCAAGAGCCGTATTTTTGCGAAACAATCGATTTGAAATAATTAACGTTTGTGATTTTTTTAAACCAAATAAACTGTTGATGACATTTTTATTATTATTATTACATTTTTCTAAATTTCATTTATCTTTTTTGTCAGTTTGTGTTAGTTTTCAGGACTTCATATACGATACTAGGTATGTTTAATTTCATTCTAAAAGTATCTAAATATAACTTTCATTTTAAATAGTTTTTAAATCAACATTTTAAAATCTTAAAATAAATAAAAATCAATATTTTTATTATAGTATTTTTTTTTATGAAGAAATGTATTTTCCTTCTATTTGCTATTGCATTTTACCACTGATTTTAACTATTTATAGAAATTTTTTTGTACAACATACTTTTTTTAAATCTAATTTTCGTATAAAAATCATAAACTAAACTAAATTTATATTTTCGCGGCTTATTATGTCGGTCTTTTATTGGGTCTTACATTTTTACCTTTCATCAATGTCAAGTGTCAGGTAATAAATAAGCAATTAACTAATAAACAAGGCACATTTAATAGCGAGCACAGCTCGCAGCGGGCAGCTTGCTGCCCGCGAAGAGCGGTGAGCTCTACGGCAATTACGTGTCATGTGATCAAAATGAAATCACGTGATCAAAATCTGCTTATGTTGATTTTTTTTCGTCCGGAAGTTGATATCGTCAAAAAAATGGAACAAAGTGAATGAAAAAAAGTACTAAAATAATTTTAAGAAAGACTTGAAAAGAAAGTTGACATGGATGAAAAATAAATGTTATATTTAAAATTAACAACAAACATTTCATACTATTTTTTGCAATCTCGAATCTTTAAAAACTGACAATCAAATTACAGTAAATGTGACGTCACAGTTACAAAGAAAGACGTCACGTGACCACTCGAATTTAGAGGCACTTTTAGGGTGATAGGAAGTAACGTCAATTATGAAATGCACATTATATATTGATAATAAAGGACTATATTTTCTGTGCTCGCATTTTGGCAATGCCTACTCCATATTATAAAATTACATCACATCAATATCTCTTACCACCCCACCCACCCTTCCCCCTAGTCTGGTTCCCTGTCTATCATCTTTCGGATGATGGTCCGGCTATGGGCTTATCATAACTCAAATCATTGCATTGTATCACACGTGGGGTTATAACTAATTTCAGGTACGGTTTACTGAGCTATTGCGCGATAACATAGTTCGATGTTTGCATTTACCGAAGTATTTCTATCTGTAATATTGTTTTGATTATTTTTCAGGTGAAAAACAGTATGTTTTGTATTGCGAAATGTAATAATTTTGTTCTTTGCATTTGAATAAAAATATAATTCTGTTCATATATTCTTACGCGATCAAGCTGGCTAGTAAACAATCATTATATTATATCATAAATGCACATTCAATCTGCTTTCATCTGAATTGTTAATTGTATAATTAACGCATTGTAAGTATGTCCAACAATAATGAACTTCTTGCTACTGTTTTAATGGTGTATTAAACAATTTTCGTGACGTAAACAGTTAATATTCCATGGCTGCCTGCGCTGCTGCAGCTGATCATCGTAAACACGATTTACACATGTACATCTTTGCAAAATAAAATAATACATAAATCAATGTATTCAGAATTTCGAATATTTTTAAAACAAACGAAAACCAGTCCTTTATCCCAATTCGGATTGCAGATTTAACAAACGGTACAAATGTAAATAATTTGGGACAAAGATGGCGTTGATGAGGTCTCATTCCATCGTAAATGTTGCATTTTAAAGAAAAACATGTCGTCAAAATTTCAAGTCGAATATTTATTCAGTGAACACTGAAAGTCTCAATAAATTATTTCTTGTACAGAAAATGTATCAATGTCGATGTTTTGGAGACGGAAGGTTCACCCAATCTTGACAGTTGTGTACAGTACTGCTCAAATTTACCATGTCGCTTTCTTCCATCAAGTACTTTTGAGTTTATAAATAATCATTAAACACACCCGGAAAATATTCTTTTGATGATTTTTCTTAAATTGTTGTATTGTATGAAGACAGAAATATAGTCTCGATAAAAGTTGTTTTTTGTTACAAAATATGTGGCCTTGATTGCATGTCGCCAAAAACCTATTAATGTATGTAACAAAACTCCTGAACATAACTGAAATACTGCTCGCTGGACATAAAGCAAACATCCAAACAATTAATCTATTTTATCTATGAGCATGACCAATACACGTTTATTGACGTTCTTTTATTGGTTTTAGATCGAGTTGAATCCAATTATCATCATAACAAATGCTTTCAATGTTTCATTTAAATTGTTGTCAGCAACGAATGAAACAGTCGAAATTTATTGTGTCACGTTTAAGAAATTAAGGTCCGTAACACCGTTTGTGAGCGCTGAAACACTAACGACATTTAAATAATGTGTCATAACTGCTAAAATACATTGAAAAGCACTTCAGAACATCATTAATATATTACTTATATTTAGCACCCAACTGCAAAATAATTTAAAATGCAGTGCCTTTATTGTACGTAACATATAATGTACGTAATGTTAATGTATGTAACGGTAATTTACGTTACATCACATGTGATGTTATAAATTATTTTCCATTACACTATTTATTGTAGATGAGTTTGAGCCAATAAAATTATTTATATTTGTATTTGTATTGTATTAATCTCTCATATTACAATACAAAATGGGTTCCTGTTTTAATCCTCCATTTACTTTAATTGAGTTTCCCCGATATGGTTCAACCATATCTTCTCTTGTTTTCGATTTCAATATGGCGATCCGGTAAGCATGCGCATTAACCAAAATGAAAAACGTCGAGGTAAAGAATAGTGTTGTAGCTTGACATTTTCACCGAAAAAAAACAAACCACGATGTCTCGAGTTGCTCAAATTTAGAGGCATGTTAAGAAGGTCACAACGGTACGGTATTTTATTATTGTTACTCATTTTATTTCTAAATAAAAAATGAGCTCCCATTTAAAAAATCACCCAGTTAGTAAAATCTGACGTTAGCGACGATTTGACGCGATTTACAATGCAAAAATAATTAAATGTCAATACATTTGTTCAAAGAACAAATGTGAGGTCTTTCCTGGCATTTTGGTAGTGTTATGTCTAGGTATATGGTTGATAATGACTTTAAATCGAAGGGCTTGACATATCGGTCACAAAAAACTTATATGTTTACTATACAAGAAAAGATATGGGAGAGATGTTCGATTTATATGTTATGGGTGTATCCCATTTGGTTTAATAGTTTTTTTTTCAATTTGTTTTATTTAAAATTTCATCATATCCTGTAAAGGGATGCAAATATAGACGATTGTGAAAGGCAAGAAATAATCATCTTGATTATAATATCTCAACTTTGAGAAGAGTACTGTAATAAAAAAAGCAAAGTTTTGGAAGGACAAATATATGTTTACCAATAAAATACATTGACCATAGTCAAGTGGTTCTGTGGGGGAAAATGTGAATGTAAGATCGGCAGTTATCGCGTCCTCGGAAAATCAAAGAAAACATACCGACAAGTTACAATTTTTATTGATTTAATTTTTACTGTAATTAAAATTGTTTCAAAAGATTTGCAATTAAATGTATTTCAAACGTCAAACTAGCATTCATGTGCATAAACATTGCTAAGAACTTTATAAAATTTTCAGAATTTAAAATTAAAAAAAAAACAATTAGTAGAAGAGTCTTATTTTGCAAGACAATTGATGAGATTATTAACTTCTACAATTATTTTCAACAATATAAACTGTTGATGACCTTTATTCGAACGTAACTGAATTTTTTCTGTTGTATTAGTATATATATATAACTTGCTTCGTTAAAATATCTTAACATCAAAATTTTTAAATCTTGAATTAAATAAAAATCTATATCTTTTGTGCTTTTTTCATTATTGAGAAATTTCTTTTCCCTACTAATTTCTACCACATTTTTCACTGATTCAGACATAAATTTTTTTATAAATAACACGCCTGTTTGAAAATCTAATTTTGTATATATAGTTTCTTCTCACACAGCCAATAATACAATTGGTACAGAGAAAGAAACAAATAAACAAACAAAACAACAGGCTATATACAATATATATCAAAATCATTATCTAATTTAGCCATTTTAGCGGCTTATTATGCGAGTCTGATTGGTCTTTCATTTTTACCTTTCATCAAAGTTCAGTGTCGGGTAATAAATAATCAATTAGCAAATAAACAAGGCACGTCTAATATACAATTACATCACATAAATGTCTCTGCCCCCTCCCTAAATCCACCACTACCACACACGAATCGTTCACGAAAGTTTGAGATTTCGAAACCGTCAATAAACAAAACCCAGGGAAATTAAATTTAATGTTCAAGATGACTAATTTTCTGCGTAAAAGTTCCATTTTCTACCTTATAAATTATGAAATAATCCAGAAATAAGTTTTCTGGATGAGTGGTCACAAGCGCGTTAAACAAAATCTAAAAATGCACTTTTATTGTCAAATTATCTAAGTAACTAATAAAAGAAACCGAAAATTTACACTTTATCATGATAAAATAAGAATGCATAAAAAATTACGAAGCTTGACATATAAATCACGAAATAATCCAAGAAATACAATTGAAGCGATGAAATACATTACGTAATATAACATAACAAAATTTTTAAATGCCCTTTTCTTATCGAATTAATTAACTAATTAATAAAAGAAACTCAAGTATATACATTTTATTATGTCAAGAATAGAATGCATTAATAAAAATACTAGGCTTACCCTATAGATAGTAAAATCATCCAAAAATAAAAATTGAAGCGGATCTATTCATACTACCGATACTGGTAAAGCGCGCATTAATATGCAAGTATGTACATCTTTACTTCTTCTTATTAGATCAGGACAAAATAAAAAACGTATTTTAAAGCTTGAAGGATTTAACAAATACGAAAAACTGTAATTGAAATATTTTTCTTTAATATTAAATTTGCCATTTTATCACTTACAACATGAACTATATTGTAGAGTATGGTTTTTACCTTTTTGCTCAATTTACCCGAAAACAATTATATATCATTAAGAGATAATAAGAAGAGATTGGTTCTCTAGCTGGATGCAGCTTGATAGATAAATCTACTTCCACTAAGTCTTTTTGGTTGCGGCATTTCTGCCTCCTTTTATCATTTCACTTATAATATTTATGGCCTATAAATCCCCCAAAATACAAATAAATAGTTAAAAAAAATTTATATAAAAGCCATTAGGCAATAAGTCCGTGCGAGACCGTTTTACGGTAGTCAAGGACGTAAAAAACCCCCATAAGTAAGTAAGTAAGAAGAGATCGAACATATGATAATCTGTAACGATTTAAAAGTTATTGACAAATAACGCAGTTTACGATATGTTTTTGGCCACCATTTTGAAACCACTCAACCAAATATGTACTTCTTGGGATCAAATTGTAGGAATTTTAATTCTCTTTCAAATGAACCATATGTTTCATTCATCATATGTAATGTTTAAAATGTTATAAAGCAAAAACCATGTTCAAAATATGAATCAAGGGCAATAACTCAAAAAAAACAACAAGTTTACGCTTTCATATATGAAACATTTTTTGTACATTTCGATGTGACGAACATTTTTCCCTTGTATTGTCTGCTTCAATTTTGTACCGTTCAAGTGTCATTTTATAAAAACTGTTTACGGTGTCGGCCATTTTGAAAATGGCTGCCCGTAACCATTTGACTTTGGTCTTAAACTGAAGGGCTTGTTATGACGGTCATAAAACACCATATGTTCACTATATTATCTCTGAAGGTTTAAAAGTTATTAGCCAAAAACTGATTAGCCGAAATGTGTCAAGGGCCATAACCTCGAAAACGGTTTGTCGCACAGTTTTCAACACTGTATATCAAATGTAGATCTCAATGAGAGGAACATTTTTCTGATATATTGTCTGCTTCAATTTTTTATGGTTTTTTGAGTTTTATTGAAAACAAAATTTAGCCGAAACGTGTCAAGGGCCATAACCTCGAAAACGGTTTGTCGCACAGTTTTCAACACTGTATATCAAATGTAGATCTAAACGAGAGGAACATTTTTCATATATATTGTCTGCTTCAATTTTTTTATGGTTTTTGAGTTATATTGAAAACAAAATTTAGCCGAAACGTGTCACGGGCCATAACCTCGAAAACGGTTTGTCACACAGTTTTTAAATATTTATATCAAATGTAGATCTCAACGAGAGAAACATTTTTCTGATATATTGTCTGCTTAAATTTTTTATGATTTCGGAGCTATATTAAAAACAAAATTTAGCCGAAACGTGTCAAGGGCCATAACCTCGAAAACTGTTTGTCGCACAGTTTTCAACACTGTATATCAAATGTAGATCTCAATGATGAACATTTTTCTTATATAGTGTCTGCTTCAATTTTTTATGGTTTTTGAGTTATATTGAAAACAAAATTTAGCCGAAACGTGTCAAGGGCCATAACCTCGAAAACGGTTTGTCGCACAGTTTTCAACACTGTATATCAAATGTAGATCTCAATGAGAGGAACATTTTTCTGATATATTGTCTGCTTCATTTTTTATGGTTTTTGAGTTATATTGAAAACAAAATTTCAATGTCAACCATTTTGAAAATGGTGGACCAAAAAATTTTTTTGATCCGATATATGTAATTAGGACCCTCATATCTACTTGGAAACCAAGTTTTGTTTAAATCAGACAACTTTGACGTTTTCGACAAATTTCGCGTCAAAATCGCGTAAACAGGAAGTGAATTGAAGAATTTTTTTTTGCATGACAAATCATGACCATAAGTCATACAACATTTTTCCCACTTTAGATTTTGGATATCTGTCATGGTTTGTGAGTTTATCTGAACACAAGGGTTTGAGGTTTGGGGCAGATAACTCAGTTACTAAAAATAGATCGGTTTCGCAGGGTGACTCAGATCGAGCCCAAGTAGTGTCGGTTAAGTGTGCCAAGTTTCAAAGCGATACGTCAAGACACTTTTTTCCTTTTGGCGGCGGAAGATTAAAAGAATAATAATAATAATCAGACGAAATACAATAAGGTCTTTCCACTGTAGTGGGAAAGACTTTAATTAGCTGTTGTTAAGAATAGTGTTCTAGAAATAAATTACTGTAATTAAAGAGTATGAATTGTAGTTTTATGACCTTTTATATCTTGTAGACTATATTATATATATAATAAACAAGCATTGTTGATGAGAACATGTAGGATGCATAAAATGGTAGGAATATTTTTCGGTGTCATCGAAAAAATATAGTGCTCAAATTTAATGAGATATTCAGTGGAAATACTAGGGTAACATTGTGGATACATATTATGAAAATGGTACAAAAATTGGCATTTATAACGTTTAAGGTTATAAAAATACATGTATATAAGAGTCTTAAGCTACCAACCAGTACACTTACTAAGTATGGGAACTCCAACATTAATAAATAAGAACAATTTTCGACCAACTGATACAAGTCTATCAGTTGGGCGGAAATTTTGTCTTATTTATTAATATATTTATTTATTTATATATATCTATCCAGCTGATTTCTGAAGCATTAGAAAGACAGTGTTAACACCCAACATTTATATACTTCTACAAATAAAGCCCAACACTGTTAGAATTATATTTTAATACTCAAGAAAAGTGCTCAAATATGTATTTTGATGATTGATTAAATTGATTATGAGAACAAGCCAATAAACAAGGAATAAAATTGATAGAAAGGCATGGTAAACTTGAATATTTATACAACTGGAACCTACTGGTATACCAATAATAACCAAAGGCATGTACATGTATAAACATTTTGATATGGCATACAAAGAAGTTCTAAATATAAACATAAAGCAGCAGAAGTTACATGTATTAAGGGGTAATCCATATATTTTGCATGTTTAAGGTGTTGTTCAAAGCAGAAGACTTTAACAAAGGTGATGGCAGTTAACACAAAAAATAAAAATGGATATAAATTTGAACTGAAGGTAAGTTCTATCGAATAAAAAAGTTGAAATAAATCCTACATGTTAATAATGATCAATTATTATACCCCCGCTCGACAGAGTCGGGGGTATATAGTGGTCCTCATGTCCGTCCGTCCGTCCGTCCGTTCGTCCGTCCACATTTGGTTTCCGGATGATAATTCAAAAAGTTTACATCCGATTTGAATGAAACTTTGGGATATTGTTTTATATCAGGTTGGTAAGAAGCCTATTGATTTTGGGGGAAATCCGTCAAATTTCAAGGTCACAGTCCACGAAAACGTTAGAAATTTTAACAAAAAAGTTGTTTCCGGACAATTACTCAAAAAGTTTGCATCCGATTTGAATGAAACTTTGAGATATTGTCATATATCAGGTTGGTAAAAAGCCTATCAATTTTGGGGGAAATCTGTCAAATTTCAAGGTCACAGTCCACGAAAAACGTTAGAAATTTTAACAAAAAAGTTGTTTCCGGACAATAACTCAAAAAGCTTGCATCCGATTCGAATGAAACTTTGGGATATTGTTATATATCAGGTTGGTAAAAGCCTATTGATTTTGGGGGAAATCCGTCAAATTTCAAGGTCGCAGTCCACGAAAAACGTTAGAAATTTGTACAAAAAAGTTTCCGGACGACAACTAAAAAAGTTTGCATGTGGTTTGAATGAAACTTTGGGATATTGTTATATATCAGGTTGGTAAGAAGCCTATCGATTTTGGGGGAAATCCGTCAAATTTCAAGGTCACAGTCCACGAAAAACGTTATAAATTGTTACAAAAGCGGGGGTATCAGAGATCGCTAGATCGACTTTGTCTAGTTTTCTTTCAAAGTATCTATTGTTTAAATTGGTAAATGATTGGATATAACACATGAAGTTGTTCTATGGAGGGGGTCATAAATACAAGTTTGAGAGTAATTGATTAAGTACATTTGTTAATTCCTTACATATTCAATATTTTGGGAAATGAGAAATCTAAATTATTTGTCATTGTTAACATCATTTCATTTTTTTACTCTATTCAATTTTTATTATGCTGAAAATTGTTCGTGTAGCTAATGTAAAATGTCATTACATTTGTTTTTATTTATTTTATAGACTAAGAATTCCAAAGGCCACCCTAACTAAAGCTGAGGAACAACCAAGACAAATGACAGCTTCAGTCAAACAAGCATTAAAGGATGAGCTAACCAGTGTAACAGCAACTTGACTTCTTTTATGTGTATAGAATAATGTTAATTAATAACATTTATTTCATATCAGTAAAATTATGTCTGTTTCAATTGGATTAAACAAGGTCATCTGGTATTATTTAATTTGCAGTAATTTGACATGAGGGCATTATCACGCTGTGATAACGCCCATGGGCATTATCACATCGTGGTAATGCCCTCTCCAGTAACAAGCAACATAAAACTGTTTACTTTTAATTTATAAAAAAATATATGTACATGTACAATCCAAATGAGTAAAAAATGACATAAAGTTTAGAAAACTAATTGTGTATAGCCTAAAAACGCCAAACAATGATATATCATGAGGCCCACATTCAAATCAAACAGCAAGCAGTTCCAAAAACATAATAAAGTCTTAAACACTTAACTCTTCAATAAAATAAATATAATTATTAGTTGCTTATATAGCTGGAATTGTCATGATACTTGACAGCACTCGGGACAGTGGTATTGCCTTTAACATTGATAATGCCCTCGCCTTTGGCATTATCAATGTTTCAGGCAATACCACTCTCCCTTGTGCAGGCAAAATATAATGACAATGCCCTCTGTATAAGCAACTATTGTATAATTAAATGACAGTCGTTATTGGAAATGACAGTCATTAATTGATTAAATTTAGAGTTTTGCTAATTTTCTAGAAATATTTTAAACACCAAGACCAATTTTTGAGACTTTCACTCGAGGTTCACAATTCTTTTTATATAGATGTTAAATTGTACACTTTTTGTTTGTATGATATTTCTTATATTTTTAATACAAGATAAATAATTTTTAATGACCTCTCTTAATTTTGTAAATGTGGTTTTACGTTAACTTGTAAGATGAAACAATATTGATACTATTTATATTTGTAGTGTCACAGCTGCTGTTCTGGAAGAAATAATTAAGTTTATAGAGAACAAGCTAAAAGAAAGAAAGAAAGCACTTAGATCACTGGTCAAGTTCTTGAAGTAATTATAAATATAGAACACTATTTTCATTTAACTGTATGTTTATTTAATAATACTTATATGGAAGTAAGGACAATTTTTAAATTGTATTCTAAAAGTAGCACACAATTTCACAGTAAAGATCCTTGACCCAGAACAGACTTATTTATTAGTTTTAATCTTTAATTCTTCAAAGCAGGGGAAGCAAATCATTAAGGAGAAGATAACTCAAAGTATTTTTGCTTGGATAAAATCTCTACCAAACAATTTAACATGTACATATTCTTTGTTTTACGAATTGTAATAAAACTAATATGTCTGTTTTATTATATTATTTGTGTCAATGTCTTTAAATATTGGTTGTTTAAAACATGATTGTTTATTTTTAGTTTCAGTAGCAGAATTATGTCTAGCTGTCTTTGCTATATTTAGTTAATTTTTTAAAATAAGTTACATATATAAATTTAAATCATTGTGTTTTCAGAGTTCTGTGCAGCATATGGTTCTTCATCAAAAGAAGAAATTAGCAACATCACATGCATCTATGGGCATGGCAAGGATTAGAAAAACTAAAACATTCAATGCCAATTAAAACTTGAGATATATTTTTGTTCTAAATGTTTTGTAAACAGTTATTTCTATCATTATATTCTGTTGTTTTAAAGGTTACATAATTCATTCTTAAATATGGATGCTCAAATAAACTCGTATGATTGTAATCTGTTTATCATTTCTTAATCATTTAAAACAGAAGGAAGCAGGAGCTACATAACAGCAAGTACACAAAAAGACAGGTTTACAAAATGGCCAAATTTTAGGTCATGGAGCACAGTAATTCTGCTTCTAGCTGTAAACCAGCTAGGCCTACACCATATTTGAGATTTTTAATTTGTATGCTTAAACTCCACATACAATTGCAACTTTATTTCCTCCGCAGAGGCTTACACTTAAAAAAGACTTTTAAGCTCAGCTCACCTCACCCAAAGGGTCATGTGAGCTGTTATCACTTTGTGTCCAGTGTCGTCAGTGCCTGCTAACATTTTACATTTTTATCTTCTCCTCTGGGACTACTTTCCAATAAAAACCAAACTTGGTCAAAATGTTCATTGGATGGACCTTTACAAAGTTTGTGTTTTTTTTATTCTGATTGGAAAACTAACATGGCCACCACTTAGTTTAACAAAGGATCCTATGGGGAAAAGTAAAAAAAGGCTTTGTCTCAGACTGGTTAACCAATTGAAACAAAACTGAATACCAATATTGTTTAAATGGTCCTCTAGTTTTTTCATGTCTTTGAATTGAACATTCAAAATGGCTGCAACATTAGGACTTAGTAAAGAGGGGTGGGGGGTCCATTAACAGGTTAACAATTTTTTATTTTTCCCAAAACAGATAACAGTATTTAAAATAATGATAACAGATAACAGCAATTTACATGAGAAAACAGAAAACAGTGTGTTCAAAAATTGAAAAAATAGATAACAGCAGAATCTCATTGAAGGGCAATACTATTGACAGCAAAAGGTTTTTATTTTCATCATTACAGTTAACAACAATGTCAATTTTAAAGAAAACAAATAACAGCTAATGGTTGAAAAACAGTTAACAGTTGGTATATTTTCCAAAAAACAGTTAACACACGTGAAAAAATGCCCAAAACACATTAACAGAAAAGATGTTCCCACCCCCCCCCCCCCCCCTCTCGTTTAACACAGATCCTTCAGGAATTTTTTTTTAAAGGCTTCAGTTAACCAATCAAAACACAAGTTATTAGGAATATTTGGTCCTCTAAAAATTAATTTTATGCCAGTAAGGCAGTAAAAATGGCCACAATTACCATTTCAGACAGTTTAACAGAGGACTCTATTTTTAAATGCCATCTTTTGTGAAGCTGCAAAGCTGATTCAAGCCATATTGTATGTGAATGTTTATTGGATGGTTCTCTTAAAGGTTTAAAATCCACTTTTGTTCATTTATTATATTCCATTTGTTTACCACTGACAACTTATTTGCATATTATACTTCAAGTCCACTGGTTTGAACAGCTTAATGCTAACTTCACCTAATTTGCATATTTTAGACACTTTAGCCCAACTTATCAAACACTGTCTTACTCATTGAACAAATTATTCTTATAAAATTAAAAAAGTGTTTCAGCAGTTTATTAGCAAGTATGAAGCTGATAAAAAGTAACGCTGATATATAATTATACTGTTTCAGTTATATCACTCATTCTACAAAATGAAAAAAGAAATATTCAGTAATAGCCGGATATAGTTTTGCAAAGGGAAAATGCTGTGACGAGAACTAAAAAGGAAAATAAAAATTTGCAACAAACAGAAAATGGCATAAATTAGACACCACTTGGTAAGCTTGTACTGAATGGACAGATACAATATATTAGTAAAGACCACTGTTCTTTATGCCAGTTAAACTGAATTTGTGACGGTAAAATATTGATTTATATAGGAGAAACCTTTATGTACAATGTTATCAATCGTAAAGCCCACAAAAATTATTGCATGTGATAGAGATTGACTTGCTTAACATTAAAATCTATTTTCTAAATATCTATTATTATTACTATATCTTCATTCTTAATTTTCAGTGGGTATTATAATTTAATAATACACCCATCAATTTATGGCAAAGGATTTAACATACTGAAAATGATCACAAAGTACATGTATGCACAAAATATTTTGATTACACATCTGCAATTTCATTTATTGCCAATGCCAAGAGTATCAGGACATAATCTGGGTGTAACACCTACCAAAGTAATTGTTATCTCAATACCCAGTCCCAATCATTTATTTCTAATTAAATTTAAATTGGCAAAAAATGTAATAAATTAACAATTTGATAGTCAATTCTGAAAACCTTAAAACAAAACATTTTCTTGATACTTTATTTTGTATTTATAACTGTACAAAATTGAATTAATGTGTTTAACTGTTCACATGTGTTAATTTTTTGACCCATTTCATATTTTTATCATTTCTTAATCTATCACCACATCAATATAGAATGAAATTAATACCATTCAAACCATTTGTAATAACAAGAAAAGATATGGGTTACACCCATATCCAGAGATGTTCGATTTATATGTTATAGGTGTATCCCATTTGGTTTAATAGTTTTTTTTCAATTTGTTTTATTTAAAATTTAATCATATCCTGTAAAGGGATGCAAATATAGACGATTGTGAAAGGCAAGAAATAATCATCTTGATTATAATATCTCAACTTTGAGAAGAGTACTGTAATAAAAAAAAGCAAAGTTTTGGAAGGACAAATATATGTTTACCAATAAAAATACATTGACCATAGTCAAGTGGTTCTGCGGGAAAAATGTGAATGTAAGATCGGCAGTTATCGCGTCCTCGGAAAATCAAAGAAAACATACCGACAAGTTATAATTTTTATTGATTTAATTTTACTGTAATTAAAATTTTTTCAAAAGAGTTGCAATTAAATGTATTTCAAACGTCAAACTAGCATTCATGTGCATAAACATTGCTAAGAACTTTATAAAATTTTCAGAATTTAAAATATAAAATAAAATATAAAAAAAAAAAACAATTAGAAGAAGAGTCTTATTTTGCAAAACAATTGATGAGATTATTAACTTCTACAATTATTTTCAACAATATAAACTAAACTGTTGATGACCTTTATTCGAACGTAACTGAATTTTTTTCTGTTGTATTATTATATATATAACTTGCTTCGTTAAAATATCTTAACATCAAAATTTTTAAATCTTGAATTAAATAAAAATCTATATCTTTTGTGCTTTTTGTATTATTGAGAAATTTCTTTTCCCTACTAATTTCTACCACATTTTTCACTGATTCAGACATCATTTTTTTTAAATAACATGCCTGTTTGAAAATCTAATTTTGTATATATAGTTTCTTCTCACACAGCCAATAATACAATTGGTACAGAGAAAGTAACAAATAAACAAACAAAACAACAGGCTATATACAATATATATCAAAATAATAATCTAATTTAGCCATTTTAGCGGCTTTTTATGGTGTTTCATTTTTACCTTTCATCAAAGTTCAGTGTCGGGTAATAAATAATCAATTAGCAAATAAACAAGGCACATCTAATATACAATTACATCACAGAAATGTCTCTGCCCCCTCCCTAAAACCACCACTACCACACACGAATCGTTCACGAGAGTTTGGGATTTCGAAACCGTCAATAAACAAAACCCAGGGAAATTAAATTTAATGTTCAAGATGAATAATTTTCTGCGTAAAAGTTCCATTTTCTACCTTATAAATTATGAAATAATCCAGAAATAAGTTTTCTGGATGAGTGGTCACAAGCGCGTTAAACAAAATCTAAAAATGCACTTTTATTGTCAAATTATCTAAGTAACTAATACAGGAAACCGAAAAATTTACACTTTATCATGTTTAAATAAGAATGCATAAAAAATTACGAAGCTTGACATAAATCACGAAATAATCCAAAAAATACAATTGAAGCGATGAAATACATTACGTAATATAACATAACAACATTTTTAAATGCCTTTTTCTTATCAAATTAAATAACTAATTAATAAAAGAAACTCAAGTTTATACATTTTATTATGTCAAGAATAGAATGCATTAATAAAAATACCAGGCTTACCCTATAGATAGTAAAATAATCCAAAAATAAAAATTGAAGCGGATCTATTCATACTACCGAGATACTGGTAAAGCGCGCATTAATATGCAATTATGTACATCTTTACTTCTTCTTATTAGATCAGGACAAAAAACGTATTTTAAAGCTTGAAGGATTTAACAAATACGAAAAACTGTAATTGAAATATTTTCTTTAATATTAAATATGCCATTTTATCACTTCCAACATGAACTATATTGTAGAGTATGGTTTTTACCTTTTTGCTCAATTTACCCGAAAACAATTATATATCATTAAGAGATAATAAGAAGAGATCGAACATATGACAATACAATATGTTGGTTAAAAATGGAGTCTGCAAAATAAACACAGACTTTAAATTTTTGGGGGTAAAAAATTCCAAGCTAATTAGACCAAATATATATTAAGAAATCCCATAATCAAGATTACTCCTGTGTCTTATTGTTAAGGACTTGAAATTGCACAACCCTGAATTTTTGACAAAATGATATTCTTAAATCTCTAAATTCCATGAACTCTGACTACAGTATTTTTGCTTCTTGTGCATGCTTTCTTGAGCCATTTCATTTTCAAAATATTCTTCCAATCACTGCACTCACTGTTTTATTATTTTGCAGCATATATTGGTAAAGAACATTCAATGTTTAAATTTTATGCTGAATGTGACACTTCACAGAATTTTTACTTTTGTTTGTTTTAAAGGTATACTATGTCCAGATAGCCTGTGCAGCGATATAAATTACATATTTTTCATAAATAACTGACTGTGAACAGTGGAGGAAAAAGTGTTACGAAATAAGATACGTTGTTTGAATTTATTACGGTTTTGCCGTATCCTGTAAGTAAAACAGTCGGAACATAATTTATGCACGCCGTTATTGTTTTTCTATTTGTTTATTTTTCAAATTTAACTGGCATAATTTCAATCATGCGAATAGAATTAATTTCGTCTGCTTTCGATGCAGACGCATCGATCGGCATCCTCCCAAGTCAGGGGTTCTGAGTCCGCGTTCGAACGCGGACTCAGAACCCCTGACTTGGGAGGATGACGCATCGGTTGTTGTGAGGTTTTCCCATCTGGTACCCGGTTGACAATCCTTTAACGGGAACCAAGGTTCTCAAGTTCAAGGTCATCGTTAGCTATAATACCGACCTAGTCTCGATCATCCAGACGCTTAATTACATTTGTGCGTCTGGATTCATTACCGTCTCCCTGGGAGACGGTATACATAGTCAAATGACGATCAGTCTTCGGAGTAAATGACTCTCTGTTACTTGATTGGGTGGTTAACTAAATCTATAAATATTTTTCTCATTTCATTGGTTTACGTCAGGATCGCACTAGTATGTGTACTGAAATTTCGATATATTCTTAGGTCGAATCGGGGTTGTAATCAGTATTTTAGTGTAGTAATGTAACGTTCCACATATTGACTTCTATTTCATTCAATGCATTGGTCAGTGAACAATTATAAGGTAAACATTGTATCAAAATCTCCCTACTTTATAAAGCTGTTTTGGAAAAAATTATATGTTCTATATCTTTATTTTTGTTAATCAATATTTTAGTGTAGTAATGTTACGTTCCACATATTCATGATATTGACTTCTATTCATTCAATGCATTGGTCAGTGAACAATTAAAAGGTAAACATTGTACCAAAATCTCCCTACTGTTTAAAGCTGTTTGGGTTAGGAACAAATTATATGTTCTGTATCTTTATTTTCGTTCTGATATTGATGCAAATTTAACAAAACATATTTTTACCGCTAATTTTGATCATTGTTGTTTAGGGAGTCAACTTTTGTTTAATTATTTTTTAAAAAGCACGTGTGAAGTGACGACAGGCTTTATAATCTCTCAAGCACCATTGGATAATAGGTTAGCGTAAACAATGTCCTTACAAAGAACATGTACATTGTTTACCTATTTTACATATAAATTACAAAAAACAGATACTTTAATAAATCCATAAAATTTGTAATGCAGCTAAGAGACGGTTAGCTTTTTAGAAAAGCTAAACTTGTCTCTATATTGAACTCGTTACCATTACGCCCAAAACTGTGCGTAATTTTTGATTGGATGATATTTTTATTATCTAAAAAATTACTTCCGTTCATATCAAGAAATGTATAACAAATTGTGCCAAAGTTTACATTTGAATATTTTTAAAAAAATATATCAATTAATTAAACAAATATTATTGTTGTGCAAAATCAAGAGTGAATCTGAATGTGACGTCATATTATAAGTATGCATGGTTTTCCTGGTTTAAAAATAGGGCCCTAAAATAGAATCATTGTTTTGTCTCTTGGTAGCGAAATTACAACAAGGTGATCCCAGACGCTATTATATATGCGTCTGGGTGATCGAGACTAATACCGACCGTTATATTTGTATATTCCGAAGGCATACTGAATATTACGTCGGGAACCAACCTACCCCCCCCCCCCCCCCACGCCACGTTCTCGGCGAATCTCGTGCGCGGGATTCTGGGATTAGAAATCGTCAATAAAGGTATATGTTTAATCTCATTTTGGAAGTATCTATAAAACATATAACTTGCATTTAAAAAAATAGTTTGTATATAAAAATGGTTAAATGTTGAATTAAATAAAAATCCTTATCTTTTGTGACTTTCTTTTATTATAAAAAATTATTTTACTTCCTATTTTATTTCATTGTTAACCGATTGAGACCTTTTTCATAACATATCTGTTCTTAAATCTAAACTTCGTATAAATATCCATCCTTTAAAGTCAAGGGTTCTGAGTCCGCATTCGCTTTATTATCCCAAGTCAGGGTTTCTAGCAGAGTCCGCGTTCGCTCGATGATGGAGCAAACGCGGACTCAGAACCCCTAAACTTGATAGATATAATATAATTTAATATTATGGCGGCATATTATGTCTATTTTTAATTAGTCTTTAATCAAAGATCAATATCAAGTAATAAATAAGCAATTAACAAATAAACAATGCATATTTAATATACAATTACATCACAAAAATATCGATCTCCTCCCCCCACTCTCGTTCTCGGCGGATATCATGCGCAAGAGTTTGGGATTTCGTAATCGTCAATTACTCAAAGAATGCTACAGAATGGGGGACTCTATTATGATTGAGGAAAACGTATACGTTTGTTTATCTGATTAAAATGTCTCTTTGTGATTAAATAAATAAAACTTGGATAAACTACATTCAGACTGGGACTAGTATAACTAATTAATTTCAAATGTCTCGGAGAGAACTATACACATATTAAATATCCCGGATAAATTAAATCCTGTCCGTATCTGGGAAAACTTTTACCATTGTTGTCAAATTATCTCCCTTGATTTTGTTGATCATCTTATTTCACCTCGTTCAGTTGGTGTGCATATTTACATTTGTCTTTGGGTCAGAAAAAGTCATAGAACCCCATCTTCTGAATGTGAGAATTCCCTATCACATCATGTCCAATAATGAAGATATTTTAACAGAATTTAAAGCAAAGGTTAGATCGCACATTATGGTCCACACTGGAATTTCGACGACTTTCCTTTATTCAGCAATGTTTACAATGAATCAAATGCTAAATAACTGTTAAAATACTTTGCATTTATTTCTCTAAACAACTGACTCCTCAGTAATAAAATACAAGGTGTTTCAACGAAATTACCATCAGTTGCAGGGGTGCGGGTCAACTCTTCCCGTAAACTTTTGAGACAACTCGGCCCGACTACAGAGACAACTTGGACCGTCTATGGAATAAATATCTGCAACTCTTATTAGATAACTAAGTCTCCAAGTGATATAAGCAAAACGTTTCCCCTCATAAATGTATGGGGGGGTGGGGGAGTAAATAATTAAAGTTCTGCGAACTGTATCTAAGGCTATATTATACATAATTTAAGAAGGTAGCTGAATTGTTGTATTCATCATAGATTTTTTAAACATTTTTTTAAGCCATCGGGTTTTATCAAAAAGAGACTTTGCAATAAGGGGCTCATCTCCGGTCTGCACGTAAATAAAGACAGACATAAAGAAATAAATGGGCATTATGCGTTAAATCTATCTATGAAAGCTTTTTCAGACGTTGAAGACCACAATGGTAAATAATTTTTTAAAAATACAAACCGTTCTATGTACATCTCGGAGTCACAAGATTTTTTAATCTTTATATCATATATATTAACTCGAAAACAAAGTTACTTAAAATATCAAAACAGCACCTGTTTTGTTAAATACATTTCTTGGATCAAGTTATAATCATTACAATTTGCTATTTTGTTAATTTAATAAGTCATATAAAAGTCATGATAAGCAGAAAGGGTTCTTGAAAACTTTAAATATACTAACAATATACTATGGCTTTGCTTTGTGTAGAATATCCAGTTGAGTGTGAGTATTATATAATGCATATCAATTGGTTATATATATATTTTTTATTTATAACATGAAAATAAACCATAATTTCACTTTATTTACAAAATATTACAAAAAATATACAGTCTGAGTTGTGTTATTGTACGGTCCCAGTTATCATCTTGTACGGTCCGAGTTATCATTTGTACGAGTTGTCTTATATTAAGCTACATCCACACATTTTTTTTATCGCCGAAATTCAAGTTTACTACCATATATATCATTTTTGCTCTTAATATGAATGTTGTTTTTCGCAAAATATATCATTCTATAATTAAACTTTACGTCCTGCCATATGCGAGTCACCTACCGATAACATGTTCAGTAACTCAAGTTTACATGTAAGACTGTGATTGGTATACAAGTAAGCCGAATTTAACTGCCGTTATAATACGAAGTTAGTTTTGTGATTTGTTGGATTAATGGCAGAATTGAGTCCTATTGCTCGTAATGTAGCAAATAAAAAATTATAATTTAGGCCTATTTATACAAAATTAAAACATAATATTCATCGTTTACGTTATTAAAGCTTTAGACATTGCGAAGTTAATGGGATACGATTTTTATTGAAGAAATTTCTTTTTTCGTCTTTGAAGATGCACGTGGAAAATGCTATATTGATCATTTTTCCGTATATGGATAATGTGACTTAATTTTATTATAAACGGGGTTTTTTTTACATATGTGTTACCCAAGATGCAACACGCAATTCATTTTCAGGTTTCTCAATATTTTTCATGTATTAAACGTAATCGAATAGAGACACGAATGTCAATTAATACACATCGCACAGCGGGTTATTAAAAACCGCAATAACAATCATCACGTATCAATAATGATCGATTTTAAACACGAAACTGATAAAATGGTGACACTGTCGAAAGATATAAAGATTGACCAGGTCTGATTGTATATGCAACTTCTTTTGGACATTAAAGTACAGGGAGTGATTCACTCCCGCTCTGATACATTACGAGTAATGCAATGGGACTAAATTCGTACCCTCGCCAAAAAAAATATAAAAATAAAAAATAAAGCGAGGGTACGATTATTCGTTGTAGTATACAAGCTGTAACGTAAATGTGTCACCCTATATGGTATACCTTTAAGTGACTGTACTTTCAGTTGCCAAAAAGAAACGACCTTGTCAACATAACTACACACTGCATAACGATACATTTGTATCAGCTTCCTCTGCATGGTAATGTAATGATTCGTCCTGACAATTAAAACCATAATGACTTGACTCACTCAGTAACGTTTCGCCCCATTATGAATATTACTTTTTAAATACAGTAACAATGTTTTGATTAAAAAAACAAGATTTTAATGTTTCAATCAATATTTACAGAATATGATAATGATTGAAAATGAAATCAAATGATAATATTGAGAACAAAACAGGTTTTCCTATACAAAACCTCACGGATAGTATGACAGATGTAGTTTCATCAACATATACTAGAACAACAATAAACATATTTTATTAATAAATAATAACTACTATGCTTATTATGATTATGGTGGTGGCATGTCTGTGACTGGTCTCTGGAAGTGATGTTTCCATTTCCTCCTCCACCAGCATCCGTTCTGGTATCGTGATGTCAAATGATAACGTCTGCTCCTCTAGAATCCTGGAGCGATGCTTAGTTTTTGTTGTTGCTGCCATGAGCATTTCCAGCTCACAGTAGTTGATGTCATCATTGTTGTCTAGTGTAATATGGCTGCACCACATGCAGACGAACTCCAGTTCAGTTTTTTTTTGGAAACTTATTGCTCTTGAGTTCTGGTACATTCTCCTTAAACAAAATAGACATTGGGAGCAGGCATGTTTTGTTATACTGTTTTGAAGTGTACATTCATAGACAATAAGACTTTGATTGATAACATGAAAACACTTCTATTCTATCTTTGATTTTGATGGAAACAATGGAAATTGTGATTAGTTTTCTATATATTTAGAGTATTTTTTGCAAAAATTTGTTTAGCGTTAAGTTTATTGTGAGTATAGTATATATCTGTAGTTCTTATACCCCACGTAACAAAGTTGATGGGAGTATAATGTTTTTTACCCATCCGTCAGTGTGTCATGCTGTTGTCGCCTGGATAGTGCCATCATTTCTAAATGGATTTTAATGAAACTGTGGGAAATTGTTACATGTACTTATAGTAGGTGCTTGAATGAGATTGATTTTCAGGGAAATTCTTTTGGGGGACCATATTTTTTGGAAGGGAGACTTAGTCAAATTTCATGTTTGTATATTCAATGTTGTCGCCTTGAAAGCACTTCATTTCTTCATGGATTTTCATGAAACTTCAATATACCAATTTAAATACCAAATACCACCTTGATGTGATGGGAACGCATGGGGTATTATGAGCTTGCTCACTTAGGTTCTTTAATTGAGTGGGGCCAGTTGTTATTAAATATGAGGGGACTCTTTATTAATATTGGGTAAATTTTTATATATCCCTCTGTATCACAGTACAGTCAAATCTCAAATGAAACAAACACATTAATGACATAACATCTAACAGCAATAAAACACTTGGATTTATAAAATGAAAGAGGAAAGAGGGTTCCTTTAACAGGTGAACCATTTTTTATTTTTCAGATAACAGTAAATTTTGAAAATGATAACATAACAGCAATTTACACGAGAAAACAGAAACCAGTGAGTTCAAAAATTGAAAAATCAGAAAAATCTTATAAAATGATGATACAGCAAAAAAATGCATACATTAATCAGTGTTTCCATAGTAACTAGTATGTGATCTTATGTATATTCCTCCCTTCATAGGAAGGCTAATTACATTAAAAAAGTGGGAATAAAATAAAATAACAGAGAAAAAAATCACTGTTCTGACTATTAACAGCTATCATGGTTTTTATTTTCATTATAACAGTTAACAAAATTTTTAAGAACACAGATAACAGCTAATGGCTGAAAAACAGTTAACAGTTGCTTTGTTTGAAAACAAAACAGTTAACAGACATGTAAAAATGCCAAAAACACGTTAACAGAATAGATCTTGCCACTCTTGTAAAACATAACCCCTAAACATAAAATCAGCAAATCAGACATACAAAGGACTTGTCTGGCCCTAACTGTAGTATTTTTGTTATGCCATGAAAGGGGAGTGGGCTTAAAAATATCTTTAAATTTACTATACACTACACACATTTTAATTTGTAAATGAAAGAAAAAAAAAAGACAAATTGTTTAATGATTTAAGTGTGGCTAGGGGAGAAATATTAACTTATTGATATCACTACTGGTAAGCCAATTAAATTTTAATTGAAGTATAGTTTATATTTCATTTTTACCATTATCCTTTTTTGTGTTGTTTTTTATGTTTTTGGCCAGATTTCACAGAGTGAAAATCCGGGTTATAATATGGTGAATGTCGGCGGGCGGGCGGGGAAAAAATTTTCGTAGCATTTTTCTCAGCAACTTCTAATCACATTCTCTTTAAATTTGGTATGCAGCATCAGCATGGCTTCCCATAATGTGGGATTCGATTTCAGGTCTGTCACTCAACTACTTCCTGTTTAACGAAATCCAGCAATTTCTGTCTTTGAAGGATTTTTTTCTGTGAGCTGCAGACTTTATCTCCATTTCAGGGTTGTTTCGGTCCGTTACCTGTTTTACCTGGGTTGTTTTGTATCTGCTTCTTTTTACCTTGGAAAGTGAGTCGGTCCAATAAACCTATAATAATAAACATATTTTACTGCTTAGTAAGGCATATACTGTAATAAAATTGTAGTGCAGGCTTAAAAAAATTTAATTTGTTTTCTAGTTGTGTCAGTACCAATGTAGAAGAAAATAAAACCCAACAATTTATGTTATAAATAAGAAAAATGCATACATTTTTTTAAAAGTAAATTTGACTGAAAAATTGCATAAAATTGCAATCAAATACACGTAGCTTACAGTTAGATCTTGCTTTTTATTACCGGTAGTACAATTTTAAAAAGTATCCAACTAATTACTTAATTGCTGCAACAATAAAACTTTCACATCTTCTAGTAGATTGTGTTTAATATGAAATGTTGGTCTTTGTATCGAAGTCATTATCGATTAACTGACCTTTTAGCTTGGTGAAAGCAATGGGTATGGTTTATGGGTGATATATGTACATACATGTAAATGTGTAGCTATTCAGCATTCAATATTAGATTTTTCTGAACAAAGAAATTGCATATCACAAAAAGGTTACAGGGGGTGGGGGGGAGGGGGTCAAACAATGAAAGACCTGCATATAAACCTTCATAAAATGTGATTGGGTTATTTATATTTCAGTCTGATGCTTACACAGAATTTTGTGTTAAAATATTAATTAAAAAAATCCTAGAAAATTGATTTATATTCATTGATAATTTTAGTTGGCATTATCTAGTGATTGATGCAATATGGAAATTTAACTTGCAAATATTTATAATATAAGATGTGCTGTATTATTGAGAGAGGTTGATTGGTTGTTAATTTTTTCTTTCCAGATAAACGATGCCATAGCTTTAGTATCAAAAATACCTGTTGAACAGAAGGCAGAGGTTTGGAATTTTTGGGAACTGATAACAATTACTGTAAAATTATTTACACAAGTATACATTGTAGAAAATGTTAGTGTTGAAACTTCCAAACATGAATTCCTTGGTGAAAGGGAGAAAAGCAGAAATGAGGAACAAAAGAAGAAAAAAGAAACTATAACCTATAAGAAAAGAGGAAGGAAAAAATTATGTACAGACATCACAGTTCAAAGTGGAAATAAAAACAATGATGAAGACAAAATCCATGTTTCTGATGACGTGTCTGAGTCCTGTTATGAACAAAATAAACCACAATCAGAAAGAATAGAAATTAATTTGAGTGTAGCTGATTTGGTTGAATCTACTACACGTAGTAGTGAAGATTTGTCACAGCAAGAAGAACTATCTTCAGTGTTGTCATGTGACCAAGTCTCATCATGTAGTACGGCATCTGTTGTAAAACTAGTACAAGATAATAATGAATCCCCCAGTGCAAAGTTGGAAGAGGAAAATATAAAAGATGGAGGTTGTCAAGAAGTTGTTTGTGTGGAAATTATATCTGCTGATCATGTGACACAGGCAGCAAAAATTGAAAAGGAAAATAAAGTTCCTACCCTAAAGTTAAAAAAAATGAGAAAGAAAATTAAAATAGAAAATGGATATGAAAATGCATATGTGGAAAGAGAAGAAAATAACTGTGAGGATATTAGGACTCAGGGTAGGAGGAGTTCTAGACAGAAAAGAAAAGTTCAAAGAGAGGATTATTTGTATGAAGAAACAACTAGCAATGACAAACATTCACAAATACAAAATAAAGATGGACAATTTAAATGTGAAGATTGTGGAAAGATATTGTCTAACCTGACATCGTTACGAGGTACATGTATATGATCAAAACAAATTGCAGTATACTACCAGTATTAACATGTATTAGATTTGTTTGGGGGTCTTAGAATCTGATTAGTACATGCATGCACACCACGTGTAAAATAAATCTATGACACGATAATATTAGTGCTCTGGGATTGCAGACCACAATTGACCACGTGACCATATTTGGTGTTCCAGATGTCAATTGTTTTTCAATGGAGCAGACCTTGGTAATGTCCGAAAACATTGGAAATACAATTTGAGCAACTAACTAACTAACATTAACTCCAAGTAAATTAACATTAATTAGCAATACATTGATTTAATTAAGATCTATTTCTTGGTAGAAAACTAAAATTAAACGGTGACTCAATTATGGGTCGAATACCTTAAATACATGTACAATTACAGTAATACATGTAGGTACATGTAAATGTTTGAGTAAATTTTGTTTTATGATAACAGTTCAAGTACTCATACACATACAATGTATAATAATTTCATTGTGTAATTAAAAATATTTTGCTGACATATTTATGATATGGGTCTTTTTTTTCCCCTATAGACAGTTTCTGGCTCTACATGTACATTTTAGTCTAGTTGACAGATTCTTATACATCATATTTTACCATATGGTTTCTCTAACAAATAGATTGGAATTTATATTGAGTAGCTTTGAAGATATTATACCCTTTCAAAAAATGGACAGAAAACTGTATTTCAATATCTCTATATAGTTGCATTTTGTAAGCACCTGAGCATATACCAGTACATATTTTTGGTACATATGCAATATACAGGTACAATTATATATATTTCTCTTTTTCTCTTTGACTGTTTATTTAAATTTAGGGATAAAAATGGCTAAATGTATTTAGTTTCCATCCAGCTCCGATTTTGTCATTTAATTCAAACATCAGTTATATAATTTGTATGTACATGTAATCCTCTAACTTATAAAGGTGTCAAAAGAAAGATTTTTCAGTTGTTCTTATATGTAGCGAGATTTTATTTCAAAATGTTCATTTATGAAAATTTAAGGTGCATATAGGATCCACTTTAATTGTGATTAATAAGGTATTTGCCCTCAGTAAATTGTATTTAGCCAAAGCTCATAAATAAAATAACAAGAAAAAATATTTCTTTATGAACATTTTATTGTAATAAACAAACACTTACACATTGTACAGGAAAAATTTTGATGGCCAATATTCTTCATCTCAGAGTGATTTTACTAATTTTCATCCATAAATAATAATGAGGTCATGGAATCGTTGATGTACATAATTACAAAAAATCCTTTAAAAATAATTAAGGACTACTGTCCAGTTTACACATACAATTTAGAGTAAAGCTGGAAACAAAATCATAACAGCAATTCACAATGTAAATATAATGAAACGTATGAAAATTTTATTAAAAGAAAGTAATACATGTACTAGTACATGCATGTATTGTATTGAACAAGACAATAAAATCAATGTTAATATTTGTGAGTGTTTTACTTTACAGTTCATTCCAGACAACATACTGGACAACGTCCATTTGCCTGTAGAATATGTGGTAAAACTTTCTCTACTAATGGAAATAGACTACGGCATGAGACTGGCCATAAAGGGGAAAAAAACTTTCAGTGTGAAGATTGTCAGAAGTGGTTTTCTACTGCTATAAACCTGCAAATTCATAAAAGGGTCCATACAGGAGAGAAACCTTTTGTGTAAGTATCTTTATACTACTTAATTTGGTAGCTTCATTGCATTAAGCCCTAAACGACAACAACTTCAAATATATTGTTACTTTAAAATTATTTTGGGGATTCCCATAATGCATTATTTAGTCTTAGGAGCAAAATGCCCTGGGGTTTGCCTCTGGTATGAATTTCACACAATATCCTCTACAATGGAAGCTCAGTCACACTCATTTTTTGTGAGGATTGGGAGTTTGATCTGTGGTTGGGTCAAGTGAAAGAAATTAAAAATTGGTATTTACAAAGCATACAGCATCATCTGTTACCCAGAGTTGATTCCCCTCTATAAGAGTGAGCTCGAGGAAGGTAATGGAATTAAGTGTGGGTACGATTGATGAGTATGCTGTATTATGAGCATCAAGAGCCTGTCTCCTGACCTTGACCTCAATTTCGTGGTCCAGTGACTATGTTAAAGTTTTTGTATTAGGGCAGTTCCTCTGTAACTATGCATGGTAGGGTGACAATATTTGGTATACAGGTTGCTGCTTAAGAGTACATGACTGTCTGGCAGGTCTCACATGACCTTGACCTCAATTTTACCATCCAGTTAAAGTTTTTGGATTAGGTCCATTTCTCTGTAACCATGCATTGTATATTTTAGATAACAATTTAATGCCATTTATGTAATGCTTATGACATAATTTTTTTTGTTACTGATGCGGAATGCAGGACATTTTTTCGTGTCCACACGTGTCTTGTTGCTGCTGTTGTATGTATTATTCATCATATGATGGAAAGCTATTAAGCACCTACTAGTACCTTTGCTCTTTATTTGCATGTACATTTTGCTATGTTTGTAAGAATCAAATTTTAAAACACACACAAACACCAGCAGTACAACTTATCCTCAACAAACATGTGAAGTTTACAATATGTCATACTGATGCAATATACATGTCCTGTACCATGTTTGAAAAGGACCTTTTTTATAGAAAATGCATCTGTTAAAAGCAACACATGGACTATCATTATTAGAATTTTTATTTAACGTGTTTACAACACAGTGGCAGAGTCAGTTGTTTCATATACATGTAAATGTATTTATCTAAAATTAAGTATGTATTTTGTCAGAATCTGAAAAATAAGCGATTGATACAACCCGTGTGATACATAACCTTGTATCATCTATATAGGTGATACAAGATTTACTTTTGTCATGTTTGTCTGAACTTCTTCTTGATGTCACAATGAATTGGTGAATGACTCTCATTCTACTATAAGTACATGTATGAATGAAATTTGGTGGCCTTAGGGACTATATTTTATAAACAAATGCTTCGTTGAATGTTTAATTTTAAATTTTAAAAATTCAGTTTTGTTCTGCCCTTTTTATACTTCCTTATTTAAGATAAACTTAGATAAACATTTAAGTGTAGGTACAACTACCTGTATCATGTCTCAACAGTTGCATACATTCTGCATCACAACTCGACACTTTGCGTCTCGTAGTGATACGAATGCACACAACTGTCTTGATGTGATACAGGTAGTTGTACCTACTCATAATGTATGTAATGTGTATTTATTTTCTAATTTATATTAGATGCAATCTTTGTGATAAGAGGTTCACACAGCGGGGATCATTGAAAGCTCACATGGATCTTCATAAAGGAGAGAAAAAATATCTTTGTACAATATGTGGTCGAGCCTTTACACAAAAGACCAACCTTGATACACACGTAATTAGACACAACAAAAATAACAGACAGTTCAAATGTCAGCATTGTAACCATTCCTTCTTCACAAAAGGTTTGTAAAAAAACATATCTTTTATGCCCAACAATTATATTGTAATGTGAAATATGATAGACCTGAATTCCTATAAAAGTACTTGTACATGTACAAGATTTGAAGAAAATCAATAATAGGAAGGACATGTTCTTATGTGTGCACTAGAGAAATAGTTTCTTGACAAAAATAATTATCTTTGTAATCAAAATTTATCTTGATTTAAACATAGAAATTATTATAAACAGGAACTACAACGACCAATTATCACATATTTATATTCCACTTAGGGGGCCTAGGTGGCCGAGTGGTCAAGGTAGTTCGTCTACTATAGATCACGTGGTCTGTATACACTGAGATTGTGGCAGGGTGTACTGGACTCAAATCTTAATTGACAAGGATTGCTAGTTTTCCTACCGCAGGTCTGGGGTTTTCTCCCGGTACTCCGGATTCCTCCCCCAATAAAAACTGGATGCCATGCATGATATACTAGTAGCTGAAAAAATGCTGAAAGTGGCATTAAACACCATCAAACAAACAAACAATATTCCACTTAGCCATCTATCTACTAAAACCATAGGATTTATCTAAGTAATATCATAGAAATAAGTGTTAAAAATAGCTTACCTTTAGGAAAAGCACCAGTTTATTATCATAGGTGGTGTTTTGATATTACAAATTTAGCTTTCAAGATGAATTGATTGGTGTTAAAAAATTTAGGAAATTGCAAGTGTTTGACATGCCAATTTTGTTGTTAGTTTTAAATTTCAGTGTATATATTAAATTATTGAAAACCTTTAACACTCAATTGCAAGAACAAATTAGTTCTTCCTGTCTAAACAGTACTTTCATGATTCAAACAAATCTTGATTCAAACAAAATTATACGGGCAATATGTGTTTTAACTGATATGATGTTCAGTAACATTGCTTGTCCTTTCACAATTTTCCTCATTACTTTTACATACATGTATTAAAATTTTTTATTAAATTGATAATTATAGTTACTTATAAGAAATATAAGTTATGTTTATACAAACAGGAAAAACTGCTTCACTTGTTTGCAGGAAATACATTTCTCAAGTCCATAACATTTGGTGTAATTATTTTTTATATAATGTGTGATTAATAAAATTTGGCACTTGACACCTTGAAGTTACAACTGGAAGCTCAACATGGAGCTTCATCATTACTTAATCCTTTACATGACAATAAACAATAAGTGTAAGTGGTAATGAATTTGTCATCATAAATCAGTAACAGGTTTCTGCCTTATGCTCCTCCCATTTTAGGGATTTTCCACTAAATAACTGTGTGTATAGCCATTAGCCATTCTGGGTATTAAGTGTTCTGGTTTTCAGTAGTCAGACAAATTGCTCGACTCAAAAGTGTTGCTGTTCTAAAAATTTTCCACCCACCAACCCCATCCAAACACCTTCAATACTGTCATGACAAGGGTAACATCTCAGCATTCCAGTGATAAATATTAAATTTGTTTTGGACCTTTATGAAATTTTATCACTGATCGTTTCTTAAATTTCATTCATCCCCCAAGTATTTAGAGATATATAACTACAAAATTTCATTCTAGCGCCAGTGTCCCCATTGCATACCTTGCACTACATGGCTGCAGATAAGACCCTCGTCTCATCCCCTGGAGAACCCTTGCAGACCTTGCACACTCCGGCTGCAGATTAGACCCTCGTCTCATCCCCTAATGGAGATCCCTCGCTCCATATCCCCTGTACTGGCGTATTGTCGGGCAGGCAGTTTCAATCCAAGAACTGCAAGCTGACTTGCTCTGATAGGTAATTAAAATTTCAAAGCCGAGTGTTTCCCTAGGGCCAAACTATTTGATATATTTAATTATTTAATAAAGAAATTATATGTATAAACTCTTTGTCTGATTAAACTAGAATTTTCCAGAAGGCCAATATGTTATGGCATTACACACAGTCTTTCAACCATTGATACTTAGGAATATAAGGTACACTGATGACTGGAAGTGTTTTGTGCAGACACATACAGTTATGTTACACACCACACAAATAGCAACCACACAGGGTTATAACATAAACGTTTAATTTTATCACATCTATAACATAACAATAAATGTTTGTATAAACATGTTTTAAAATGTTAAAAATGTTGTATGGGGATTACAGTTAAAGGGGAAGGTTTTCCCCACCACATGTTTTATGTGACTGTTTCAAGCCATATGTTTGTTGGATTATCTCCTCTTGATACATTAGGGGTAGGACCACCATTGTTTATCGCCTCTTCAGCTATATAAAATTAGTTGATTTTGAATTTTTTCGAACATTTCACCCTTGTTTCAAATAAAGAAATCTTCCTGTCACATGACAACATGTAATTCCTAAGTATTCTCTCAAAATTTCAGCACCACTTTCATTGCATATAAGAAAGAATGACCAACCAGAAGTCAACTCACTCAAAAAATCTACTTTCACTTTCAAGTTCAGTCCCAAAATAGTGCATGTCATTCAATGACTAACATAATTTTTTTCTTTAGTACACATCAGTTAAACTTTATCCTCTTGTTTCCTGAATAATTCAGCTTTCCAAAAATACCAAGTTTGTTCCAATATCTATTATGGTTCAAAAGTCATAACGGTGAGCAGCTATTTTTAGCACTACTTTTATGAACAACCTCAGGACAGCTGGTTCCCGGTATTTGGTGGTCCTACACCTACATGTAAATTCAAACAAACTCTGGATTAGATGGTTTCCGTAATATTCTATTCCCCTGTCTTTTCAATGTCCCATGACAAAATGTTTAATTTTCAAACTTTACACTGATATCTCTATTTTACAGCACCAGTTCATTTAGTATCATAGTTTAACATAAATTAAAATTATTACTGACCTTATTTCATACTCTGGTTTCAGGTGAATTAGAAAGACATTCCTTTAAGCATACAAAAGAAAGACCATTTTTGTGTGATTTTTGTCCTAAATCGTTTACTCGAGCTCAATACCTAAAGGAACATAAAACCTTACATGTCAAATCCAAACCGTATACCTGCCAGAAATGTGACGAGACTTTTGTTGACATGGCATCACTAAGGAAACACAAACAATGGCATAGAGTTAACGAGTCACAAGAAAAACCAACTTTAGAAGGGGAGATACCTGTACAGGAAGAAATTCAAGATGATGGTAATATTCAAGAGACTTGTATTGTGACCTACAGTGAAGTTACAGGAATGAAGCAGATTATCATGGCTTCTGATAAAGATCTTCCTCCAGATGTTCGTCAACAGTTTGTAGACTCCGCTCACATAGATTCAGATACCATGGAGATCACTCATATGGTTCCAGTGGTAGCTGAAATAGATCAGGACGGCAATCTCACACAAGTGGACTCAATTGACGACAGTTCTCAGGACATTTATCAGATAACATTCCTAGATGCAAATTCAGATTCAGAACATTCAAATATAATCACTGCAGTTGACTTCTCTGCAATGAATTTGTTAGCAAATGCTACTGCTCAGCAGTTTAATTGAGCTTACATAAAAGTGGCGTTTGCCTTGTATTCTTCTAGAAATCTCAATTAAAAACTTAGTAAGGGATCAACATATCATTTAAAAAATTAAAGACATTTGATTACACTTTGTCAAGCAGTGGCAGTATTTGCCTGAAAAATTACAAATTTGTAAGAGGTCTATCATTTAATCAAACTGGTATATTTTCAATTTAATTTAAACAGTTTTTAAGTTACTGGTACAGTGGATTCCTCTTAATTGCATAAAAAATTTGTCCAAGAAAAATATGCAATAAACAGAAATTACATTTTTGAACAGAAAATAGACACTTTTCACTTTAATTGTCCAATTTAAAGCTGTATTGATCCATAATATCATTTCGGTGACTTTTGTATTATCTTAATTCTTGTAACAACAATTATTATATGAAATAAAGATGTCAAAACATGGTTTTTAATAATTATATTGGTAGACACTGTTATTACCTCATTAGGAAAGTGTAAGTTTTTGACAAGTAATAAGTCCATTTCTTGATAATTTTATGCAATTAACAGGAATTTTTAAATTTCTGAATATTTTTCATGCAATTAAAAGAAAATTTTAACATGGAGAGCATAAGAAATGGTTTTGGTGTTTAAAGTCTTATGCAATTAAGAGAAAAAAAAGTGGAATCAAATGTATTTTATACAGTGTCCTGTTATGTATGTTCCAACTTGTGGACATCTTGGCTGCTGGGGCTACTTAATAGCTAGTAGGTTTATGGGATATGTTTTTGGTTTTAATCTTATATACTAACTTTGCATTTCTAGTCAAAGTAGAATACATTTTCACACAAAAACAAAGCAGTTTCAGCTATTTTAACAACTGCTATCTTTATAGAAACTGGTCGTACCAATTTGGGTACTCCTCAATCAGTTGCTGTTACTTTGGCAAACCTATACTCGGTATCATTTTTAGCAGTGATCAGATTGGTCTTCTATTTTAATATTGAAACAAGAGGTCCTTGGGCCACAATATTCACCTGGTTCACAGTGGTACATTTGAGCCCAATTGTAAGAATTATGTTTAACAATAATAACATCATTAAAATGAGTTTATAAACTCAATATTTATCAACAAGTATTTGTGGGTCATTGAAACTATTCAAGAGTATCAGAGGTGTTTAATATTTTTTCTATACATGTAGTTTACTTCATTAAACCAATATCTGTTTACTATTATCTCCCTTTGCAGAAAAAAACGGATATTGAATTGGGCAAATCTTAATTTTTTTTTACCACTGGCAGAAGTTCAAAAAGTGAAGATTTACATCATATTTTAACATTTTCTTAATTATTTCCCCTATTAAAAAGGAATGAAACTTAACTTAAACTTCCTTTTCGAAGAATGCTTGGTGCCATGTTTGATTAAAATAGATACAAATATACATGTACCTGAATTTTTATCATGTTTTAACAGTTTCATAATTATTTTCTCCCTTTTGAAGAGGACACAGACAGTCTATTTAACAAGGTGTATTCCTCTAACTAAAGGAAACTTTGCAGTTTGATAGAATCTAGTCAATACTACCTGAGAAGACATTTTAATTTTACATATTTTATCAATATCTTTCTTATTTACTTTTAAAGCTGGTGCTGCCCTTTGTTTCAACAAACTTGAATCCCCTTCACAGGGAATTTTTTAAAATTTTGAGGGCTTTAGTCATTTTAGCGGATGAGCCGTATAAGCATCTGCTCAGAAGCATGCATTCATTGTACTGGTGAAATATCATAGTATAAAAAACTGTATTCTTTCAATTGCAGTGTATAAATTTGTTTTAAAAATGATTATAACAAATGCAAAAATTTTCAAAGAGTTTTAATTTTAAAACTTATTTAAAAAGCGTTTGTATATCAATCGGTTACAATTTTTCATTAAGGGCAGTTGTACTCTTTGTTTTCTAAGTTGTAGCTTTCGGTAATTAGACGTATCTCGGATGTACACAAATGGCACGTAATCCATTTAAAACCAGCAAAACATACGAAAAATGAGTTAAATACGCAAAATCTTTGCAATTTCTATTTGCATTACATATTTAATCGAAAGGTGGAAGTCTGTGCGCATCAGTACGATCTACGACACTTTTGTTTGCGTATATTGACAGGAGCACCACTTAATCGTATTAATCGGATTACCTGTAAATACATCGATTCGGCGATTGACACCTGCTGTATAAAATTATCGAGGTGAAATAATTAAATTTCCTGTTAATTGACTATGGGGTCATAAATATGTCGTTTTACACTTGGTAGAATGAATTTGTAACGAAAAATTTTAGTACTTGTTGGAAATCAAGGGACGAAATTGATTTAGAAATCTATCTTCAATTTTCAAATGATTTTGTCAATGACGAAAGTGGCGAGCGCTAAAAAATTCCCTGCCTTCATCTATGGATACATTTGATTGAAATTGATGAAGTGGCTCACTTAAGTCTCTGGCTTAGGTGAACTATGTAGGCTACTTGTAGTAATAATAAAATGATTGCAGTATAAAAAACCTATTTGAAGCAGAACACAATAGTTTAAAAGCAAAACCTCAGACAATATATAAAAAAATGCGACAGAAAGAGTTGTCTGTAGGTACCATTCTCACATTACTGGGTAATTATTGTTGGAAGGCTTGTCAATCAATATATGTGTTGGTGCAAGACAGTCTATGTGAAAAAATATATATATATACATATATATTAAAAGTAAAGTGAATTGTTCTGTTGCTGACTTGAAATATGGGAGGTTTAGGATTCCTTACTTCAAGATGATCAGATTTAAAGCATGGTTCTCATTGGCAGACATTGTCTAATTATCTGAAACTGAAAGGGTAAATGAATTGCAATTTTGCAGAATCAGGTATAGGAGGTTATGTATAAATATTTCTCATTTGTGCTGAAAGTAGTTTTAAAATGGCTGCCACAGTCAATTCTTATTGAAAAAAATGTTTTGGTCAAAAAATAAAAGCCTAATGCACTAATGCAGGAATGCACCTTGTACAAAGATTGCTTACTTGATGGAACCATAGTTTCTGATTGCTGGCAATTTAAAAAAAAAATCTGTAATACTTCAAGGCTTATAGATAATGACTGCAGAATTGATGTGTCGGAATTCCTTTACCCAGATTCCTCATTTCTGGCCAACCCCTCTTCAAAGATTGCCAACCATGTACACTTCAAGTTTTGTGGCCATCTGTTAACCAAGTGGCAATACAAACTCTTGAGCCTCTTGTTTTCTAGAACTTTCTATCTAGATAGTTTGAAGATTTTTACATTGAAATTTTAACCTTTGTTTAGCTCAATTTTATTACATATGTATGTTGTAAGCACTGAGGAAACTAGAGAATATTGCTTAGATGATGACAAATTGCATTGTAAAATGTCAAGTTATTTACATATCTTTATTGTGTCAATTAAAAATATCTGGCATCTAAAATAGAAACAAAATCTAGTCAAGCAAAACTCAGATACTTAACACTTCTACCTTCTATTTTCTATAAATGAAATTAAAAAATAATGCTGTAACATAAAGTCATAGTTACAGAAATTTTATTATTTTACATATTTAATAAAAATAAATACAAATGCACATATCACAGATTTATAACAGAACTAATAGGCATTCATTTCCATACTCTAAATAAATAATCAACAACTCTTGCTAAAAAAACTCACAATCACTCCCATCACATTTTGCCAGCAATTAACAATGACTTGTATGAAACACATTAAAAACAATCATACAACAATATAAAGGTATACAACAGTCAACTAGACAGTTATGAATAATCCCAAACAGTGGGATTCTCTAGTAACCTAAGAAAGAGGTGGTTAATGGTTCAATTACTATGACTCTGTATATAACAATTGGATTTGATAGATCTTTTTTGTACAATTCTTATTCTTTGGAACCCAAACACTTTCTCAAGTCGTAAGATTGTCCTATGTGATAAAACTGGATTTTATGAAAAATAAAAATCTAGAAATGAAATTATCCAAGAAATTGGTTGACATGTCTTTCATGTTGAAAATCAACATAAACAAATATAACAGTACAAACATTATGGGAATAATTATATTTAAGGCACTGTTTTATAATTGCTATATTTGACCATTTGGTACCTATGCTATAAAAATTGTAAAATGTAAAAGAATTTGGCCCCATTTAACATGCAACAAAATGAAATATATATATGCATATGCTATATAAATAGAATCTGTCACCATGACAACATTCATTCATTCACTGTAATTATGAATAATAAAAAAACAGTTTTGGTTCCTTGTTTAGTCATCAGTAGTCATTCAGGTGTGGAAATATTTATCATTGTAATAAAGAAAACACAGTAAACAAACTGGTGCTAAAGTTGATAAACTGGTTTATCCATCTTTCATCTCATGGTAACGGAACCAGTTTGGAACTGGATCATCACTGTATACAACATTAGAAATGTATGTCAATCTTTTCTGTACTTTTGACCTAAAAACATTAATTTACAAAAGCGATTTCATATCAAACAAATCTACAATTTGTTATCTGTTAACAACTACAATTTCTTTTACACATCTTTGCTTATTTAGTTTGACTGTTTGCTGTAAAGGAATTAGCTCAAAAGTAAGCCACAATTTTATAACTAATTCATCAATTATAATGATACATTTTTATATGACATAATTCTTACTTACTATTAAAAAAAACTTGTAATTCTAAAAATTTAATTAATCTTACTTTGAAATTTCTTTGCAATACAGCATTGTAAGTGACTTGAGCTTTTTACATCCTTTGCGTAGATACTTGAGTGATTTGTCCCTGAAAGATGAACAATTATAGGTATGAGGTATAACATTGTTTTTATTTGAGGTCAAAGTAAATTATTAAAACAAAAATCATATTAACCTTTATTTCAATGTAGGCTAAATGCCTAATGAGATGTTATATACATGTAACATACAACGTGCCACTCTAATGATTAAACATGGCATATGGATAAAAATGATAAATAAATTTAGTTTGAAAAATGGAAACAACTTTTATCTTACTTTTCCTCCTTGACAAGCAAGGATAACCTTCCATCAACTACGACTTACATGTATATGTTATGGTAAAACATTCAATATATATCTAAGCTCCTTCGGCATTCAAAGTAACAATAAAATGACTTTGATATTAAAATTATAAAACAAAATCCATGAACAACAACTATGTATACATGTAGCCACAACTTAATTTAATAAATTGAAACCTTGAGGAAAGAAGAAAATAGGTAAAACATTTATGGTAGGATAGTAGAGGTGGTTGGGTTTTTTTGGGGTTAATTACTTACGTTATGTGTAGACAACCACTGATATCCAGTGTATTGAGATATTTACAAACTCCTGATAAATACTGTATACTCATATTGGTTATCTGAAAAAGAAGACCCAACTAAGAATACTGATTTTAAAAAGATTTATCTTGATATCAAACAAATTTAAATATCTGTTTTACAAAAAAAAAATTCTTTTATATATGTCAATTATACAACAACTAGTACATGTAGTTCATATCTTACACAACATCGTAACTGTTTAAAAAACTGTCAACTTAAAATGCAAGATGACTTCAATAATTGTATATGATATTGTTTCAAATGATTATAGAGTTGATGTGGTCCTTTTATTTCAGTAATGAATTATGACAAATCTGTCATAAATATTTCTACAAACTAAAATATTTTAATTTCTTTTAAATACTCATAGCTAAGCAAAGTTGGTTATTTCGTATAACCTAACTTGGTATTTCAGCACGTGACTGATTGTGACGTCATAATAAGATGTATTGATGATGTTGACTATACATGAATTCTTCCGCAAACAACAAGTGCCGACACTTAAAACAGTGAATTGCAAATATTATTTGATTACTTGTAAAATATTGTTCTCGTTATTTCATTTTTACTATGGAATTTAAAATATAAGGTTTGTTTTCAATTGTTGGTTAGATTATTGGATATAAACGACTTTTAGTCGTTTATATCCAATAATCAAACCAACAATTGAAAACAATCCTTAAATAAATTCCTTGAAGGTATTTTATCATTGATGTTTTTTGTAAATGATTGATCCCTTAATATCTTCACTTAAATGACGAAAAATAATAATGGGAATCAACTGTTATTAACTTACATTTTTACAGCCACATAAATTTAAAGAATTTAAATTCTGACAACAAAAAGCTAAATTCTTGATGGCTCCATCTGTAATTTGCTGTGAAAAAAAAACACACAAAAATTATGTGAATTTAATCCTTTATACCATCAAACAAATAACGAAATTTTTATAATACATATAATATTTAGAAAAAGAACTTGGTGCATGGGTGAAATATCTTTTTTTTTCTCAAATATGAAGGTATTTTATGATAATTGCACTCAAAATCTAAATGTAAACCTCCCTTAAAAACTTTTTTCAGGTATAAAATGCTTCTATTTCCTATAACCTTAACATTTAAAAAATGGTTTGTCAGGAAATTGTTGAAACTCTTAAACTACAATGATTGGCATAACATTTCTGTAAAAATTGTTATATTTTATTTCAAATTTTATAGAGGTGTCTACTATTGATCATGTGGTCTGCCAACAATGAGGTTGCGGGTTCAAGTCTCAATGCTGGCAGGGTGAGCTCGACTCCAATCTTAATTCACAAGGATTGCTAGTTTTTAAAACAAAGGTTGGAGGGTACTAAAGCTTCCTCCCACAACAAAAAACTGGATGAAATTTATAGCTGAAATATTGCTGAAAGTGGTGTTAAACATCATTCAAAAAAACTAACAAAACAAAACAAATTTTATAGATATTTACTTCATTAAATTACATAATAAAAGCTCTCTCATAAATGAAAATAAATTAAAATATTCATACTTACACAGCAATGAGACAGATCTAATCTTTCCATTTCTTTACACTGTTGTGTAAACTTCTCCAGTCCTAGGTCTGTAATGTCAATGCATTCTGACAGAGTTACATCCCTTAGTCTATAATTGTTTCCAAGTACTGACAATGACTGAAATTAACAAGAAATATATTTTGTTGTGATTAAGAATTAAATTACATGCATTTCTGATTTCTAACTGAAAACTTTCACACTTATTATTTACTAAAACAACATAAAAACCAATGGGAAGTTTATTTTGTATAGCTGTAATAAACTGTTCTTTTTAGTGGTGTGATCATATGCACATAAATGATGTTAAGTATGAAGACTTAAAAGAGCAATTGTAGTAAATGCTGCTGTATATGCTGTGGCCGAGTGGTTAAGGTAGTTTTTCTACTGATGATCACATGGTCTATCAACACTGAGGTTGCAGGTTCGAGTCTCACTGTGGCCAGGGTGTACTCGACTCCAATCTTAATTGTCAAGGAGTGCCAATTTTCCTACTGAAGGTCGGGGGTTCTCTCCTGGTACTCCGGCTTCTTCCCCAATAAAAACTGGACGCCATGGTGTTAAACATCATTCAAACAAACAAACAAATCTTACTTTATCAGTGACTTTACAACCAGAGATATCTAAGGATGTCAGACTATGCATCTGTCCTAGGATTTCTATACCGTTCTCACTGATGTGGTCACAAAAACATAAACTTAAATAGGTCAGATGTTTCAACCTGAAAAAACAAATAAGGAGAAATTATTGGTATATGTGCAGTATTTGGCCTTCAAGCCGTTAATAAGTTATGAATTCATATTTGTATTGATTTACAAAGGTTTCAAACACATGCAACTAAAACAAGTCCAAGTGAAAATTAAAATTAGAACAAAGAGAAGTGAGCAGTAAATCAAGTGGAGATAACCCAAAACAAACTGAAAAATTCTATAAATCACTAAAATTTAATATTTAAATTTATTAAGTAATATAAGGTAAATTAAATATTTTAAAAATTTTTGATAACATTATATATAAAGTTACATAATGGTGACAGAGTAGTTCTCACCAGCAAGTAATTCTCGCCACACGATCTTTTGACAGGTTTTGTGAAAAAGTGGCATTTTAAAAGTGATAAACATAATTTGTTTTGGATGAAAAATAGTAAAATCTATAAAATGAAGCCTTTGCCATAGATTATGTAAGAAAAATTTGGGCTCCTTCACCAAAATGGCGATAATTGCTTCTGTCATTTTAATGGCGAGAACTACTCTGAGACAAGTACACATTTAACAAATGTCTTTTGATGACATTTTAACTGCCATGTGTAAAATTGTATTAATGTGTTGCTTATTGCTGGTATTCTCTAACAAATCATTAAATTTTATATGTTATATCATTATTAAGTATACTGAAAAATTTAACTTACTTCTTGAGCATGTTCATAACAGAAAGTTCACTAACTCTTATACAGTTAGTTAAATTCAATTCTCTGATTTTATCTGCCGAGTCCCCATCTGTCAATGGTCTGACTCCACCATCACTTATTCTGAAAAAAAAATACTGAAATGATTCAAGAGTGGAAAAGAGGTGACGCAATCACCACTACGTTAAACAATATATTGAATCAATATTATTTGACAGAAAACTAAAATCAAATGGGAAAAGGAAAGAATTGTATAATCTTTTAAATAAGTATGAGTTAAAGTGTATAGTAATTATAAGATTAATTAGGTGAAGTGAACATTGAAAATATGATCACAGGTGCTGTAGAACGCATCTAATTAAACAAATACACGTAACTTATTTTTCAGCGCATGAGTTTAATCTGAATGCGTTTCAGCACAACTGTTCATATTTTCAATATTCACGATGCAATATTGATTAGCTTTTTTTATTACATTTTAAATGTTACCAAAAATTTATAGGTACTATGTTTTAAATGTTCCTGCACGTCAATGTTTTCTAGCAACATCGTTTAGAACATTCATTGTGACGTCACTTCTAGGGAGTGAAAGAACTTAATTAATTTCTGAACGTTGACCGAGTTGATATATTTGTAAACCCCTTTCTATGTTTACACAGCATCAAAGTAATCATTTGTTATACTAATGTTGGAAAAATACATTTTAATTCTTAAAACATCGTTACACACTTTACCTGACACAATCAGCAAAGTTAATAACTCTCAAATCTTTACAGGATGTCAGCTGTTTAAGGGAAGCATCAGTCAGCCGTTGACAGTCTGTGATATATAAATGTGTAAGTCCCAGACACTGACCAATCGACTTCATGGACACATCTGATATTCGTTGATTACCTATTGTTTTAATAATAATCACATGTATAAAATATTCCTTAAAGTATTTTTGACTTACTGCACAAGCAGAATGGTATGAACATATTAAATAACTTTGGATCAATATTCTGCTAAACTGTATGTTTGTCTAGCTGCTTCTTTAAACTGACTGACAGCGCAAATATACTTAATTGTAAAACTGTCTAAACAAGTGTGGACTGTGATCACGCTCACAAAGCGATACCCCCGCTTTGCTTTCAAGTCCAATTATCTCTCCTTAATGATAATCAAGGTCAATAAAAATCCTTCATGCACATCTTCATATAATGTACTTCCTTCATGCTAAGTTTCATTAAATTTCATTAAGCGGTTTAGGAGGAGTTGTGCTTACAAGGGATGTGGACAGACAGACAGACAGGGTGATTACTATATACCCCCCAAACAAGTTTGTGGGGGGTATAAAAATTTCTTTTTGTTCTAATAAACTCCACAAAAAGGGGTAGAGGACAGGCAGTTAAAGTGACCGAAAATATCATCAGCAATATAAATGACCATAACCAAATTCAAACTCAGTCTGTGAATTTAGTGGTTCGCAAATAAACATTTCAAAATTTTAGATGATTTGGTGAAGGCTTTCTCAAGTTGTCACGTGAAAACCAATTTCATATGTATATACAGGATCTATATGCCCAAGAAAAATATTGAAAGGGCCTTTGGTACTTACATGAATATTAAAAAAAAGTATGTACCTTCTGTTTTCAGTTTTCTAAGCTTCTTATGTTGTGCTAACTTTTTGAACGCCTCATCAGTAAGAAGTGGAGATCCTAACAAGGAGACTGTATGGATCTTTGTACATTTGTTTGCAAGAGCCTAAAAAATATAAACAGGCAACATTTTTTTCAGTCAAAATTTTAAGACAAAAAACTGATCAAGTAATTAACACATTAGAGGTGTTTGATAAAGTTGGGGACTTATGGTGTATATATTTAATTATGTACTATTTATCTATTATGGACTTCCCTAGAAGGAACTATTTTCTTAAAGTGTTGTTTGGTGTGTAAAGTGCAACAGCTGGCTGGCAAGGGAACTATATCTCTCCATGCAACACTATAGATAAACTGTTCCTGAGGGAGAAGTCCAAAATATTATTAGTACATAACACAATATTGAAGACACAGTAACTTGATTTATTAGAAATTTTAATTAAACTACGGCTAAAGTCATTTCAGAACCTGTTGCCACTGCTTGCCTTCATAAACATCTCATGTGACAAAAATTTAAAGGGAAATAATTTTTGTTGAATCGACCATAAAAAGCGCAGGAATTTTTATTAACCTTTTCCTAGATCTAGGTATAGTCTCTGTTGCTAAGATCAAATGTCAAGGCAAATTATTCAATGAAAAACATTGATTTATCTGTGTTATGTAGTAAATCATCACATAAAGCTATAATCAATACATATTTTAAATCACTTACAAAAATTTTAATAGACGGCATGTTTTTTAATATTTTTTTGTATACATTATACATATTAGTTCAGACTAAACATAACACACTAACTGAAGCAGACCTCATGTTTTTTTGCTTTGGTTAGAGTAGACTAGTGAAGTAAATAACCTACATGTACCACTTAGCCTCATCTATTTTAGGAAAACTTAAGACTCAAGTGTTGTGTGCTGACCAAAATGCTGACTTGCCAATAAGTTGGCATGATTTAAAAGCAAACATACTTGATATGGTTCACTTTTAGGCAGACTTAACTCTTAGTCTAGTGTGCTCTTGACAGATAATATAGAAATTTTACAGACTTGCTACAGTAAGTTAACATTATAACAGCTTTATGTTATTATAAGATTAGGTTTGATCTGATATGGCTGCAGAGGATGTTTTCAAATATGACTTACAATCACACATTCATCAGTAAGGGTAGGAAAATCATTTATGATCAGTGTCTGTAGATTGATACAACCATTTGATAAACCTTTAAAGCCATCAGGTGTAATCTGAAAGTAAAAAGAAATTCAGTCTTCTTCACTAAAATACTGTTAATTTTGTTAAATATTTAAGCAAGTAAAAATAGTTAAAATATCTAAAATTTTCATCTAAGTGTGATTTTTTTGTGACTTCTGAACAAAAGGAATAAGAAATTTCAGATAAAATATTCAACATTTTAAACAAAATGTCTAATAATGATATCTGATATTTCTAGATTTGACAAGAAATGGTCAATAGACATCTTCATAACTTGTTAGCACTAATCTGGTAACAATATCAATTATGATTTCTGTATTGGCCTATTTATTGGTCCAATACAGAAAACATAACAAAAGGATATCTTCATTAAATAACTAGGATAAAACAATCAGCCCAATGCAGATGGGAATCAGGCAATAAAGTATAGGACTAGTTTATTCCATATTAAACTGGTTCTGCAAAAAATATCATATTTTCAGTTTAACTGTTATCCCTAATCCCTATCAGTATTATAGTATTTAATTTTTATTATTAGATGAATAGAATTTTGCATGTTTTGATTGGTCTAAAAACAACTTTTGGGTCACAATAAATCACAACAGTACTAAAATTACATAAAATGTTTGTATGCTGCACGATTCCACTGCATAGTAGTCAAGCTGAATCCGATATCGACCTGGTTTTTATGTTTTAGCCAATCAGAATAGCTGTCTTAATGAATTCAATCGTCCCCATTAATTGTATTGTACACAATTCATTCATTGAGGTCTGCCACACATCGTGTGTCAACAAAAAATGGGAGAAATGTCGGCTCTGCGATATATTGATTCATTTATACTCTTCTCAATATTTGAAACTGGAATTTCAGGATTACCAGCAAATTGATATCAAAACGCAGTATTAAATAAAAAATATTCAGGGCAACTAGCATTACAACAATTACAAAATGTAAGCAGGTTCTCCAGTAGGAAAGGGATCCTCTGTTTTTCTGATCAATGGAGATGGTGGTTTTATTCAGGTAATAAAACAATAATGACTTTGATATACGGTAGCCCTCAAAAATATTACATTTTCTCTGGCTGATAAGTTCTAATACTTCTAAATGTTTAATATAGCCCTTCTCACCTGTAAGCAACCTGAGATATCCAGGTATTCCAACTTTTTACTACATTTAGCACTGGCTAGATACATTAACCCTCTGTCTGTAAAATTCTTACAGTAGGCTAAGCTTAGAAACTGTAAGTGTTGACTGTACCTTAAAAACATTGAAATTTATACTTTTAATTAAAAAATCATAGCAACATGAATACTTCATATCAATGTGAATGATAGTTATGCATAAAATAACATGAAATATATTTATGTCTTCAGGTTGTGACATTTCCCCAAATATACTCAAATTTGTAAGCACAACCTTTGGTGATTCTCTTAAGTGGCTTACATTTTCAAACTTAACTAGTATTTCATTTTAAAAGCTGTACCATATATTTATTAATTTTTTAATGAAACACAAAATCCTAAAAATTGATATGAAATACTACGGGCCAAATACTACTGAAATGCTCACAGTTTATATTTAAGATGTTTTGAATGTTCAACACAAAAATATGAAATTAAGAAATTTATGTGGCAAAAGCCATGGCCAATAATCTTTTTATTGACATAACAGTCCGGGACAAACATCGTACATAAGACTGTTCTGAGATGAACAGAAATTGACACAAGTACAGCAAAAAAGCATTACACAAATTTTTTTAGGAGTCTAGAATAATAATAGTAATAAAGGCTTACTTGGATATGTTCCTCAGAGTTGCATCTGTAATCTGTGTTAGTGAAACATTAAGATAGAGTAAAATTTTACATCCTTGCAGAGCTATCTTCATTGTTTCATCCTAAACAAGAAATGTACAAGAACTACATTTCTGATGCATGCAATTTGTAGACTAAAAACAAATTTATACAAATGTACAATTGCTTAAAATAAAAATCATCTAAAGTGTTTGGTATAAAAATATGTTTGACAGTCCTGCAGTTATAATTGGCATTGAAAATAATCTTGAATTGATTGAAAATGCTATAATCTAACTGTGTGAAACAAATTTTTTTAAAGGATATTCACTATATTTTTCATAAGTTTTTATGTCTAAATCTGTTCTCTGATAGCTGCTTTGATAGGTTTTATATCAGCACTAAAAGCTAAAATTAAGAAGAAGGCTATATAAGAAACATTTCTACAATACAACAACTCATGTTTAAAGAGGTTTTTCAGGAGAATTTTGATTTCAGCCAATCAGAATGCAATAATGGCATTGCAGCCATATTAAATTTAGTTCACTTAGTACCAAAAAGTAAAAAAAATAAGTTAAGGAACATGCACGATTTTGTTTAAAATGTGTTCCACATCTAACTGTTAACCTATGTTCCAAGATGGGAGTCATCTTAGGATTAATTTAAGTAGAGGACCATCTGAGGGAAAGTTCTACAATCCTTAAACTTAAACTTTACATTTCTGCCAACTTTGGTTCTGAAAATTTAAGTGTAAAAAAGTTCACAGATGCCAATGACAATAGTGAAGCAGCTACTGACCACAGAAACAACACAAAGATAATATCGGACATTACCCTGTGTCGTGAGCTAATGAGCTAAGGACATTTTGACTACACATATACTTACATTAACACCAGTACACTCTGACAGATTTAAATCCTGGAGATTCCTACACTCGCTGATGCCTCGGAAGGTTGGTTCTCCTAACTTTGTACACCCTCTTAAGTTTATGTGTATTAAATATGGCCTCCATTTCATCAAATGCTTTGTGGCTACTTTGTCCACCACTCTATAATTTGAACAAAACGTTAGTGCAGTCTGGCAGAAAATAATATTTTTGTAAGGCATATGGTTGGGATTTTATCAATAGGCTTTTGCTAAAAGTATACAATTTTTGGTAAGAAATTAATAGAGTTAACAGCAAAAACTGCCTGAACCAACCCTAATGGGCAAGAATTAGTTTCGAAAAGAGATGTATTCAGTTTTGACATGTGCAATTTACATTTAAATACATATTTTACAGCTTAAAACTATTTTCTTTAAAGCCAGTTTTATTCTTAAGGATGTTTAGTAAAATATGTACCGAGTTATTACAATTAAACTTACTTGTTCTTTACTTTTGAAAAGTCAATCTGAAAGTGATAAGCAAATATGTAAGTAAAACAAAAAGCATTTAAGCAGTATTATAAATATTTAAAGATTTCAACATCAACCTTTTTTATTGGAAAAATATATAATATTTTTGATTTAATGATAAGAATTTGAAGTATAATTTGCTAATGTTTGATTGAATGAGGACCTCTAGCTAAACTTAACAATTTTATGCAATATCTCTGTAACATGTTGACACAAATACTTCATTTCGAATAGGATACTTCTTATGGCAGCCCATCCAGTCCATATTCCTAAGAAAGGAATAATAATAAGTTTTAATTTAAAAGAGGCATATACCAAATAGGTGTCTGGGACTGCAACCTCTCTTGGTAAATGGACATCTAGGAACTTTCTAAGCTATTAATGTTTTTTAATACTCCATCTCAGGACACATTTATGGTAAATTGGGTTATTTTGGCATGTCCCCAGATGGGGGATTGGGGAGACCCTCTCGTTGGGGAGTTGTCAGGTCATAATATAGAAATCTGACTGCGGACTACAGTGGGTAACATGTATGGAGAGTGTCATGCTCCATGCATGATAAAGACCCCTTCTGTAGGTTTAAAAAATAGTAGGCTCAATGTAGCCACTACAAAAGGCTAAATTTTCCACCCATACCCAATACTCCATACTTTTTCCATTGGCAGTCAAAATTGTGTTCCCTATGTCCCACCCTTTACTCCATAGATTTACTGTTTGTTAACTTGTTCTCATCCTGAATATAGCTGAAATACTGCTCGCTGGACGTCAAGCAAATATCTAATCAATCAAATCAATAATCCCTTTTAGTAACTAAAGTTTTTAATTGCCTTCATTCATTTGTTTAAGGGGCCAGGGTGGCCAAGTGGTAAATGTAGTTAGTCATCTACTATTTACCACCTGCATGCCAAAACATTGCAGGTTCAAGAATAACTAAGGAAATGATGTCCTTGACCCTTACCTGAATTATATGGATTGTGAATTTTCCTGCCCAAGGTCAAGGGTTTTTACTGAATACTCTGACTTCACCGGTAATAAAAACTGGATGCTATAACAATTACTGACTATTCAAACAAATAAGAAAAGAAATTAATTTGTTCTATCACTGTCTATTCACTCTGTTCTTTAAAAGTAGCAGTGTTTTTATCTGCTATTTCTCACTGACTTACCCTATTCCAAATGGCACTACTGTTGGTAATTATAACTTTCCATGATCTGCAAACTCTAGAACATCTTGATAGGTCAGCAATATCTACATTCTTAAAAATCTGGAAAAATATGCATATTTAAGATACAGATATTAAAATATACATTTCTTATTAACAAAATAGCTTGAAAACAAAAAACAATTTTGTGGATACACTCATTTTATTTCTGTATAACCATGAAATACATTGTTGTTCTATTGGCTTCACATGATAAATTGCTTTATATACTAAAACAGCTGTACACTTATGTGTACCTCTAACCAGGGAATACTTACTCTAGCAGCTACACTACTATCCATTGTATCCATGAAATACATATGTACCTACTCTAACAACTTTAAACAATCCTATTTACTACTAACCATAAAATACTAACCTTAACAGCTACATTTATGTAGGAGGAAATACTTACTTTAAAAGCTACCTCAAACAATGGAACTTTTCCTAACAACTACACTTCTGCCTACCTCTTACCAAAGAATACTTACTGTACTCTAACAACTACACTTCTGTCTTACCTCTAACCATGGAACTTTCCCTAAAGGCTACACTTCTGTCCACCTACAGCCACAAAACATACCCTAACAACTATACTCTTGTCTATAACTTACCATAGTATACTGACTCTAACAGCTACACTTATGTGTACCCCTAACAATGAATCTTTTCCTAACCACTACACTTATGTCTACCTCTAGCCATGAAACTTAAACTAACAACTACACTTCTGTCTACCTCTTCAAGAAAATACATACCCTAACAACTACACTGCTGTCTACCTCGGACCAAAGAATATTTACCAAAACAGATACAATTCTGTTTACCTCTAACCATGGAATTTACCTTAACAGCTACACTTCTGTCTACCTCTAACCATGGAAATTACCTTAACAGCTACACTTCTGTCTACCTCTAACCATGGAATTTACCTTAACAACTACACTTCTGTCTACCTCTAACCATGGAATTTACCTTAACAGCTACACTTCTGTCTACCTCTAACCATGGAATTTACCTTAACAGCTACACTTCTGTCTACCTCTAACCATGGAATTTACCTTAACAGCTACACTTCTGTCTACCTCTAACCATGGAATTTACCTTAACAACTACACTTCTGTCTACCTCTAACCATGGAATTTACCTTAACAGCTACACTTTTGTCTACCTATAACCATAGAACTTACCTTAACAACTACACTTCTGTCTACCTCTAACCATGGAATTTACCTTAACAACTACACTTCTGTCTACCTCTAACCATGGAATTTACCTTAACAACTACACTTCTGTCTACCTCTAACCATGGAATTTACCTTAACAACTACACTTCTGTCTACCTCTAACCATGGAATTTACCTTAACAACTACACTTCTGTCTACCTCTAACCATGGAATTTACCTTAACAGCTACACTTTTGTCTACCTATAACCATAGAACTTACCTTAACAACTACACTTCTGTCTACCTCTAACCATGGAATTTACCTTAACAACTACACTTCTGTCTACCTCTAACCATGGAATTTACCTTAACAACTACACTTCTGTCTACCTCTAACCATGGAATTTACCTTAACAACTACACTTCTGTCTACCTCTAACCATGGAATTTACCTTAACAACTACACTTCTGTCTACCTCTAACCATGGAATTTACCTTAACAACTACACTTCTGTCTACCTCTAACCATGGAATTTACCTTAACAACTACACTTCTGTCTACCTCTAACCATGGAATTTACCTTAACAACTACACTTCTGTCTACCTCTAACCATGGAACTTACCTTAACAACTACACTTCATTCTATCTCTTACCAAAGAATACTTACTCTAACAGCTACACTTCTGTCTAACCATGAAATACTGTCTCTAGCATCACCAGTAGAACCAAACCCATCTTCATCATTTAGATTTTCTCCTCTTTCTAGTCTCTACAAAATAACATATTGTTAAAAACTACACAAATTTCATATGTTTACAACAGAACTAGAACTCAGAAATGAAATATAATAATATAAGGCAGGTAATTAAAAGTCTGTTTGGTATGAAATTAACATAAATCAAATTAAAGGAAGATAAACTATTTAGAAAAAAATATATATGTAGTACCAATGTCAACACTACATAATGTAAAATATGCAACAAATGCTTAAAAATAGAAAACTGTTTACCAACAATTATAGATAAAATCTACCAAAAAGATTATTCTTATTAAAATAAAACTAATGCATGCATTCACATTAGACATATGTCCAAATGTTACTTTTACAACAAATGTTCTATACTAATTTTATAAGGGAAAATGTTTTAATAATATCTACATAAACATGTTAACAAGAGATATTATGTCCATGCACTCACAGCTATTTAATCCAATATACCTTTAACTGGCTAAGCAAACATGCTGTGTATAAAAGCATGAAGTGGAGTGGAATTGTTGGGTAGTATTAGTAAGGAGTGAGATGTATAATGATACTATACAAGTAGACAGGACAGAGTCTGGATAAAGCTTAAGAATTTTATATCTCAATTGACTATTTACAGCTAGGTAACAAATGTCCATTAAAATCCTTTTAAGTACTCATATTCAGAAAAAAACATATCTGACAAACAAGTCCATGCTATGCTCAGACATTCAATAGGCTTTGAACAATCCATAAAGCAGAAAATTAACACTTATTTTAATCAACTTAAATAAAAAATGGATTTGTTTCTGCAATAAATAATATTTTTCATAGTCTTTGAAAATCATCTGTCCTGTTGGTTCCAACCCTTAAAAAATGTCTGAGTCCAATATTTTTGTTCTATGAGACGGTCCCGATGACCGGTAAAAAGTGGCCATTGTTGGTTCATTTTGTTCATTTTTCCTTTGGTCTTCTGATGTATCTTATAAAAGTTCCAGTACTGGTTTTAAGTTTTAATTAAAAAAATTAAACCAGTTCACTAAGAAGGATCTTCATTTGATGAAATTATGAACCAACTGAGGAGGCAAATTGTTCTTTCATCATTTAAGTTTGCTTAAGTTTGAAGAGTAATTATTTTAAAATAATATGTTTTAATTTTTGAATATGCTGAATTTTGTTCTTATGATTTTAGAATTTTAGAATTGTGTTGGTCTGGCAAAAATTTTGTAGGACTGGCAGAAAAGCTAGTTATGACGGTCCCATTACTGACAGGCAAAAATTAGTTTTTGCAGACTCTGATTATTGCAAACATGTATGCATGGTATTTACATGTATTTTTTGCACCTTTTCCTTAATTTATAAAAAATGCTTTTACCTAATACATATAAAAATAGACATACCTAACATGTCTTGAAAAATTAGTAACAATTGTCCAAAAATCATATACCAACTCGCTTGCAATAACTTTTTTTATTTCCATGAAGTTCACATATAGATAACATACAGATAAAGGAACCAAGACCACTTTAACCATGTAAGACAAATACTGGATCCCTATTACAAAATGTTAATTAAACTATCTTAATATCCAATATTATTAATTCTATTTAATTTAGAGGCATCTATTACTGCCTAAAGTCAGATCAATTCTTAAGCAAAGACCTACACTTGCAGTCCACAGTAATCTCACTGTTAGCTAATCTTTTGACCATATGAAATTGCCTCCAATGTTACCAGTAGATGGTTTTTAATCCAAATGAAAATAAAATGAAGTTCATTATATTTATCAAATTTAGAATTGTCACAATTAGTATATAATTAAATTGCTGTTTTTGGTTACTCTTTTACATTTGAAATTTTAGTAGCTCGCATCTACTTTAGTAACCCAAAATACCAAAGAGAAGTTTATATTATAGAATTTCGTATTTTAAATAGGTAGAAAGATTTTTTAATTTAATTCAATTTTTATATTTCAGTTATATACAAGCCTGATATTATTGAACCCATACAAGTTACAAACTCAAGAAACTAGAAGATTTGAAGATTACAAAGTGTCAACTTTTGTTTGGGTTCAATTTAATATTATAATTGTAGTGCAGTACTTGGTTGAAGATAAACAAAAACATTTTTTGCAATATTTCTATTTTTAGCAACATATTCTTTTGGTGAAATAGCTGAGAAAATTGTAACAAGTGTGGACACAGAAAAACGTCTCGCCTGAATTCCGCATCAGTAACGAAAATAAATTTCGTCATAAGCATTACGTAAATAGCATTAATTATGAGCAGCGGCCTGTATACCAATTATTGTCACCATACTATGCATAGTTACAGAGGAACTGTCCTAATACAAAAACTTTAACGAAGTCGCTGAACCGTTAAATTGAGGTCAAGGTCAGGTGACACCTACCAGACAATCATTTACTATTCATCAGCAACCTATATACCAAATATTGTCATCCTACCATGTGTAGTTACAGAGGAACTGTCGTAACCCAAAAACTTTAACGTAGTCGCTGGACCGTGAAATTGAGGTCAAGGTCAGGTGACACCTACCAGACAGTCATGTACTAGTCATCAGCAACCTATACACCAAATATTGTCATCCTACCATGTGTAGTTACAGAGGAACTGTCATAACCCAAAAACTTTAACGTAGTCGCTGGACCGTGAAATTGAGGTCAAGATCAGGTGACACCTACCAGACAGTCATGTACTAGTCATCAGCAACCTATACACCAAATATTGTCATCCTACCATGCATAGTTACAGAGGAACTGTCGTAACCCAAAAACTTTAACGTAGTTGCTGGACCGTGAAATTGAGGTCAAGGTCAGGTGACACCTACCAGACAGTCATGTACTAGTCATCAGCAACCTATACACCAAATATTGTCATCCTACCATGCGTAGTTACAGAGGAACTGTCGTAACCCAAAAACTTTAACGTAGTCGCTGGACCGTGAAATTGAGGTCAAGGTCAGGTGACAGGTGACTGACTGGCAAGTACTCATCATAAGCTACCTCTGGACCAAATTTGATGGACCTAGGGCTTGGGCTTACAAAGATATGAAGCAAGATGTCAAGTGTTTACGCCGCCGCCGCCGCCGCCGGATTCCCATACATATGTCTCGCCTCCAGCGACTTTCGTCGCAGGCGAGACAAAAATGAATGAACATAACTAAACAGCACACTAGGTAACTTCCAATCTAACAATGTAAATGTATTACAAAATTATAATTTATGGAAGTTAAATAAGAAAACCATTCAACAAGAATTAACAAGTGTGGACACAGAAAAACGTCTCGCATGCATTCTGCATCAGTAACGAAAATAAATTTCGTCATAAGCATTACGTAAATAGCATTAAATATCAGTAGCGGCCTGTATACAAAATATTGTCACCATACCCTGCATAGTAACAGGGGAACAGCCGTAACCCAAAAACTTTAACGTAGTCGCTGGACCGTGAAATTGAGGTCAAGGTCAGGTGGAACCTACCAGACAGTCATGTACTATTCATCAGCAACCTATATACCAAATATTGTCATCCTACCATGCATAGTTACAGAGGAACTGTCGTAACCCAAAAACTTTAACGTAGTCGCTGGACCGTGAAATTGAGGTCAAGGTCAGGTGACACCTACCAGACAATCATGTACTAGTCATCAGCAACCTATACACCAAATATTGTCTTCCTACCATGTGTAGTTACAGAGGAACTGTTGTAACCCAAAAACTTTAATGTAGTCTCTGGACCGTGAAATTGAGGTCAAGGTCAGGTGACACCTACCAGACAGTCATGTACTATTCATCAGCAACCTATATACCAAATATTGTCATCCTACCATGCGTAGTTACAGAGGAACTATCGTAACCCAAAAACTTTAACGTAGTCGCTGGACCGTGAAATTGAGGTCAAGGTCAGGTGACACCTACCAGACAGTCATGTACTAGTCATCAGCAACCTATACACCAAATATTGTCATCCTACCATGTGTAGTTACAGAGGAACTGTCGTAACCCAAAAACTTTAACGTAGTCGCTGGACCGTGAAATTGAGGTCAAGGTCAGGTGACACCTACCAGACAGTCATGTACTAGTCATCAGCAACCTATACACCAAATATTGTCATCCTACCATGCGTAGTTACAGAGGAACTGTCGTAACCCAAAAACTTTAACGTAGTCGCTGGACCATGAAATTGAGGTCAAGGTCAGGTGACACCTACCAGACAGTCATGTATTAGTCATCAGCAACCTATACACCAAATATTGTCATCCTACCATGCGTAGTTACAGAGGAACTGTCGTAACCCAAAAACTTTAACGTAGTCGCTGGACCATGAAATTGAGGTCAAGGTCAGGTGACAGGTGACTGACTGGCAAGTACTCATCATAAGCTACCTCTGGACCAAATTTGATGGACCTAGGGCTTGGGCTTACAAAGATATGAAGCAAGATGTCAAGTGTTTACGCCGCCGCCGCCGCCGCCGCCGGATTCCCATACATATGTCTCGCCTCCAGCGACTTTCGTCGCAGGCGAGACAAAAACCAAATGACAGTGACAAAATCCAGATTGAAACAAAGAGAAATAACCAAAACAAAAAACAAAAGAAAAATCACAGCAACAAATTTAAACACAAGTAACCTGGTCCTGAACCCAATAAAAACATGGGAGCACTCAGTTGCTCCTCACAAGAAACAATGCCTGCCTCTAATAAACCATTTGTCAAGTTACAAATAGGCATGTCTGTGAAAAAAAAACAAATCCAGGACTAGGAAAACTTTTCTATAGGGGAATTTTTCATAATGATCAACTTAGTCATCATGATAAGCAATCTAATTAAAATTAAATCTTTCACAAGCTCCCCCTTTGTGTTATTGTCACTGTGAATAACAAAATGGGGGAGCTTGTGAAAGATTTAATTTTAATTAGATTGCATGTTAATGGCCATAGAACTTCTGAAGAGGTGGCCTCAACATAGGTGCAACAAATCCACGGTACTAATATAAATGAATAAACATAGAATAACCTTAGCTACAATTTAAAGAGAGTAGCTTTGTAATTTTTTTGTCATTCTCTGTCATCAAATTGTGTCCAAGGTGCCAAAAATTTAACACACCATTTGGACCAAACACCAAAAGTAAACATACCAAATTAAAATACACCTAAATATCCAGATTTACAGGAGGGTCCTTATTCTCAGGCTGAGTAGGATACACCAAATATAAAAAATCACAGAAATCAGAGTAATTCAGTGACAAGATATCATCTATATACATGTAGCTCAAGGTCAAATTAAAAGTCTCTTCTTTCTTTTTCTTCAATAGACCTTAGCTTTAAATGAGTACAGAAACAAGTAAGTGTTTTAAATGAGTACAGAACCGAGTGAGGTTCTTAATAACAATATCACCCATGAAAGAACCCTTTCTGTCAATATTGCTTCAGAATTCATTTCATTTAATATAAGTATCAAAGTATTTTGTAATGATGTCTATTTAAGTAATATCTGACATTTTTGTTTATAAAAACATTTTAAAATGAAACCATATAAAGGTCTTAGTTTAAATTGTCTAAAAATGTCCTGAACAGACGTTTTATAGTTCTTGTGCATATATTCTAATGATAGTAAGTGACCGTATTGGTATTCAGATAGAAATTTACAAAATGGACACCATGGAGATGAACCTGGTCAACATTAGTAATATATTCTGAAGTTAAGGGAATCCCAAAAGATCATGCTGACCATTTGACCAGCTGACTAAAATGCCTTTAAAATGCCTCTGTGGATAAAAGAGTTTTGCCAACAGTATAGTGGGATAAAACATTCAAATATTTTCATAATTTTTAGTATTTTCTTGATAACTTGATGTTCCAAATGTTTGTCAGATTGTACAATATATACAGTAAGATTACTATGGAACAACTCGTGGTAGTCTTGGCAATAAAAAAAACCAATTAGCAAATCTATACAAAATTCAAAACCAATCAAATCCACACTATACACAAGAAAAGGACAAATCTTGTGTGCACATGTGTAGGATGAGAATATATTTACCCACAATCTTATCTTGAAACATAAATTAAAAACAAAACATGAATGAAGCAAAAAAATAAAGAAACAAACAAACAAAAGCATAAAACAAAACAAACTGAAGTGAATGTTAGTATAAATACACATGTACAGTGGTGAATATATTGTGTAATACTGGTTCATGTAATCATAAACAAATTTCTACAACAGTGGCAGATACAAATCTATGCCTTTTTTGTAGGAATAATTGTCTTTTGCAATCTATACCAACATAGGGAAGAATTTTTTGCCATGATATCAAATCTGTTAGGAAATGATTATATATATTGGTAAAAGTATCTGACAGAATCTGTCGATTGTAGAAAAATGATACATGAACAAGTTTCATACAAAAGGGATACATACAAAGTTAACATAATTTACAATTTATAAGCAGACGACAAAAATTATATTATGAAGATTCTTATGAGAATGATTGCGCTCTAACATTTTAAATTCATTCTTAATAAAGTCAGTAAATTTTAACTTTTGATTTATAATATAAGTACTAAATATTAGTCTTATCATTGAAATAGAACATATGACATGCTACATGCATGTAGTTTATGCCTTTATGTTTGTCCTTTGTTATTTTTTGTTAATTATTGGTGACTAGTGGTTCTGTCTTCCAGTAATTTGTTGAATTTCAAAGTTTGTGCTTGATTTATCTCCCCTGCATATATTTCAATTATTATAGAAATAAACATTTAATGGTAAACATGAAAATAAAACAAATGGTTCATGGCTCTGCTAATTACAGTGTGGACAGTTAGTTTCAAAATTCCCATGTGGCTATTATTTAATTGAAAATTATAACTTGTTGCTTTGTATGGGTAGAAATTCAGTGAAAATTATCAAATGTTGCCTTGAATGGGTGGAGTTTTCATGTGTTATGACAAATTAACACATGCCAATAGACCAATGAAAATGTTATAAATTTCTTACTATTTTGCATGATGCATAATAAAATAATTTACTGAAAGACAAATATTAACTTTTGGACATTTTCGACGTATTATTCACAAATATTAATCATTTTTCTAATTACAAAAAAAGTTGACTATTAAAATGAGGTAAACATGGTACAAACTAAGTAAAAAGATAATAAATTTTAATCACTATGAAAAACTCAATAAATGTTTAATAAATATTATTACAAGTAAGAATCCAGAAGTAATATCAGTGCCATTTATGTAAGAAATAGTCATATAACAGTACTTTTAACAATGAGAGTCATTATACATTTGACCGAGGTAGCTTTATAATGGTACAATGTAGTTCAATCTTAATTTTACATGTTTCACATAAATCTACATTTTAAAACTGTTTATGTTCAAAGTTGCCACATATGCCTCTCCTATTCACATTTTAATAGCTGTAGAATGAATGTTTATCATAATCATATAGTGAATAAAGGAGCAAGACTAGCTCTTAGAATAGATCAAACAACTGGTAATATTACAAATGTACAATATGGACAACATTTAAATGCATGGACATATTTTGTGTTTCAGCAGTATCATCGGCAACAAGTATTTTTTTGAGAAGGAAGGTGGAGTACCAGGGGAAAACCCTTGACCTATGGCAGGAAAAGTGGCAATCAATTAAGGATGGAGTAATGCATGCCCTTTCGGCACTAAGAGTCAAACCCAAGACCTTAGTGTTGATAGGCATGCAATATTATATGATTAACTACTTTAACCACTCGGCCACCAAGGTTCCAAGTATTGAATTTAAAAAAACACTAATTTTACAAAGAAAAACTGAAAGATTTCTGAAGGTGTAAAAAAATTCAATGACTATTTCCAACAAAAATGGCCTGAAAATAAACTTTCCTATTAGTAGTACTGGTAATTAAAATCTGGAGTCATTTGGAGTGTACCTTAGAGTTAGAAAACAAAGACAGTCATATAATGACATATATTTAACAGAAAAACAGCAGACGATAAAAATCTATGTTAACCCCACCCATTCTGAGAGCGTTAGATACCCCTATGTGACACTGTGTTAATCCCACCCCAAACCACTACAGTAAGTTACAAAAAAAACCAAATAGAATCCCACCGCCACAAGATGTGGTACTAACCAGTTTATTCTGTGAAAAACAAACCAAAGTTTTAATACAAATGTCAATAAAAAAAATTGATGAATTGTGTAACTTTGTCAATAATTAATGTTAAATTAAAACAAAACACAATTATATTTTTTCATTAATTGTTTTTTAAATATGTTAACAAATAAGTAATTTATGGTAGTGTTCATGTACAAAATGTATTTAATAGAATTAAATTAATGTTGTTTGTAGTTGTTCTAACCTTTAATAGGCATTGTGAATTGAAGTCAATAATAAAATCTGGACTCAAGCTCTGTGGTACATATCTACAAGAAAGATATTTCCAAACAGACATACCTCAAAATATTCTCTTTGATTTTTGGCCTGTTCTGTTGTGATTTTCCATTCATTGAATATAACCCTCACTAAGGCTAAATGCCAAACTTTCTGAACAACTTGGAAAAACACTGAAAACCAAAATACATGACATATGCATGATAAATATAATATGTTTTCATTCTTTTTTTTAATTCTTCTATTACAATAAAAAAAAATGTTAACACTAGTATTAATTGTACCTCAAATCATCTGTATATAAAGAAATTATCTATTGATATGTAAAGTTGTTTTTCCTCTTCAAAATAAAATAATGCTGATTTTAAAGATCATTGCAACATAATGTTGAGATTATATAAGTATAAATATTTTCCATCTAGAAAAGACAAAAATGAGAAAATGAAAAGATTACAGTACCACCAGATGGACAAAACATTATTGCAATAGTTTATCCCAACTAACACTAAGGTAAGCTACAAATTTCCAAGAACATGTAAAGTTTTCACCAACATTACCTGAGCATAGAGAATTAATTTAAACTCTGGACGAGTTTAAATTGTATGTGAAAGAAGAAAAATGTGCCTGAATAACTTACTAGCTTGACAACCCTTCCTGTATCGCAACCATTCCTGAAAGAAAATAATAAAATATTTAAGAATAATGTTTCAGACTTCTGCAGTTAAATGATGCCATTGATTAGAACATGAAACTACTTTTCAATGCCAAAATAAATTTCTGAGGAAAATAATAGCAACCAGATGAAAATCCTACTCCTGCCTAGGATTATTTTAGTTATAGCAAACAACAGGAAAAATCCCCATTAAGCCATGTCACACCACTCCAAGTCCAAGTACCAGCTTAATATAGCATGCTAATCACAAAAGAAGACAGCATGAATGATGTTTTTTTGTTTGAACCAACAATCTTCTTTTCTCCCCAAAATTTATTGTAAAAATGCTTCTGCGAAAAGTAATTGATCTGATCTTCCCCCCCCCCCCCCCCCCCCCCCCCGACATTCACCATCAGAAATATAACGCTCAACCTAGTACCGCCAGGTTTGTGTTTTCTGGGTTGTCTCCCATAGTGTTTGACCTACCATGGTCATCCACAAGGCAGTGGAGCTATTTAAACCATAGTTGCAACAGGTTGGTGAGAGCCAGGGCATATCCACACACTGGTGGGCCTGCACTCTGCACCTCTGGGGTCCTTGCTACTCCGAGATCCCCTTCAATTCAGCCTTGAGTATAAACCCAAGTTACCGTTCGAACTCTGCCATACTAGATGCATATCACTACCCTACTAGGTTGAGCATTAGGCTAATCACCACACCTTGGAAAAAATAAAAGATTATGGAAACCATAAATAACAAGTTGAAAGATAAAAGAAATGGAAGGCCAGGTATCCAACAAGCTTCAACACCTTTTTAGCGGACATGTTACTATGACACATGGGGATGAAAGCTTAACTGAAGTCCACATGCCGAAGGATACACTTCCAAACCCTAAGATCACCAGGAGAATAGGGACATGGAACGTCCGAACCATGTATGCCACTGGCAAAGCCGCAGAGGTAATGAATGAAAGAGAAAGTATAGACTGGACATCCTAGGAATAAGTGAGTGTAGATGGACAGGTTCAGGAAAGATCATCACTCAAACTGGAGAAACCATCATTTATTCTGGAAGAGCAGATAACCATCATTGTAACGGAGTAGCAATAGCAATGACTAAAGAAGCAACCAAGTCACTTTATGAATGGACCCCAATCAGTGAGAGCATTGTAACAGCCACATTCTGGTGGAAGTACATTAAAACAACAGTCATACAGGTATACGCACCCACAAATGAGGCAGAGGAGGAAGACAAAGAAAGTTTTTAAGAACAGCTACAAAAAGCCATTGACAAAACACCACGACATAATCCTCCTCATGGGTGACATCAATGCAAAAGTTGGAAACAAGCTAGAAGGCGAAGAGGGGATAGTAGGAAGGTTTGGACTTAAATGTGAAAGAAATGACAACGGGTAGAAGTTTGTATCCTTTTGTGGCCTGAACAACTTAGCCATTACAACAACCATGTTTCCACACAAAGACATACATCTCCAAACATGGACGTCACCTAACAACCAACATAAAAACCAATAGACCACATGGCAATCAATGGAAAATTTAAAAGATCTGTACATGACGTGAGAGTCATGAGAGGAGCTGATGTAGGAAGTAATCATAATCTGCTAGTGGCCAAACTTAAACTCAAGCTTCACAGAGTGCAAAAAAGGAAGTAACATTAAAAAGATATGAAACATGCAAACTTAAAATTCCTAAAATAAAAGAAAAATTTTCTTTAGAACTTAGAAATAGATTTAGTGTCCCTACCGATACAGAAGAACTAGACATAGACAGCCAATGGATGAAATTCAAAAACATATACAATAAAACAGCTCAAAACATCATTGGTCCTAGAAAGAAGGCTAACCAAGAACGGATAAGTGCTAAAAAGCTGGAAACTGGTTGAGGAAAGAAGATCAATGAAAAATAAAATAGATGGAACAAGATCTGAAAGGGTACAAGAAAAACTAAGACAACAATATAGCACTAAAGACAAAGAAGTGAAAAGAAAGGGGACCTAACATGCTGTGGAAATTGTAGGGGTATTACACTGATTCCAACTACATCCAAAATATTAGGCAAAATTATTATTAAGAGAATAGCAGATGAAAAGATATCTATGCTTCATTGCTTTTGAAAAAGCATTTGACAGTGTACATCAACAGTCATTATGGAAGATAATGTAACAATACGGTATCCCTGACAAACTGATCAACCTAGTAAGATGTATGTACCAAGGTAATGAATGTGCAGTCATAACAAGCAGTGGAACATCAGACTGGTTAAGATCAAATCAGGCGTGAAACAAGGCTGCAACATGTCTGGATTCCTCTTTCTCATGGTTATCGATTGGATCATGAGGAAGGCAACAACAGATAACAACACAGGAAACCGATGGAACTTTACCAAATTAGACAATCTAGACTATGCTGATGACATAGCTCTCCTCTTCAGCACAAAAGAACAACTACAAAGAAAGGTTAGCAACTTTAGCAATCTTGCACATTCCACCGGCCTCACGATTAATGCATGAAAAACAAAAGTTATTAGACTAAATACAAATACCAACCAACCGATCACCAGCACCAACAGAAATGAAATCAAAGATGTCAAATCCTTCATCTATCTTGGTGCAATGATAACAACCAATGGCGGAACATATGACAATGGCCTCTTAATTATTTAGGTATTGTGGAAACTATTAACATTTTTTGCTCTGACTCGGGCACCAAGTTTCGTTGAGTAATGAGAGACCCCTCAAAACGAGCCAAACCATTTCACTAATATCACATTAAATTTTCAGGGTATTCAAGGAAACTCACAAACACCCATAAAATAGTCCAGAAATGGGCTTTGCAAAATCAGCTGAAAAATATCCAATACATTTAACAAACTATATAAATAAATTTATTTATCAATTCTGTATGAAACTGTTTCTTAAAAAAAAAAGATTTACACAGCCAGGAGTTTTGAAGTACCCTTTATGACATCATGCAAACTGTTACGTCACAATGCTTTGATGTTGTAACCATATATTGTAAACAAGTAAACATCAACACAAGAATTTGAAATAAATGGTGAAAGCAAAAAAAACATGTTTTTTAAATTAGTAACAGAGTGCATTTATTGTGTACAAGGTCCATGGTTACCAAATGAAACCACTCCACCTACTTATATGTCACTTTTATATATATGTGCATATCCTGGCTTATTCCATCTACATGTGCACCCCCCCCCCCCCCCCCCCCCCCCCCCCCCCACACACACACACAAACAGTGTATAAACTATCTTTGTAATCTCAGGAAGACATTTCTGTGATTGTATTTCTAAAATAGGAATCAGATTATTATCTTCTAATTTTGTTCATTAAATATGGATCAATTTCATATATTTACAATAAAATCTTCATTTTATAGGTTGTTTACAATCTTCAGTGCCTACAATTATCTCCCTTGGTAGACAAGGCTTTAACTTTATTAATGTCTATTTTGTTAATTGCTAAAAGGTAGAAATATGAATGTTGATTACAAGTGTTTCCCCTTAGTAAAATGAAGCATTTGAGGAAAAATGCTGGATTTAAATACATCTTGTAGATATAGTCATGCAATCCTAATTTGTTTGGGGGGAAAAGTGCATGCTAGATTATGACCAGACTCTATCTGTTGCTACTGAAACAGTTTTTCAGACAAAAATTAATGATATAAATAAAATACAAACCATATTTTACTGGCTTTGCATGCTTTTTTGGTAAACAGTATCATGGATTTGGTTGAAAGTACATTTGTGAGCAATATCATATAGAACCTTATCTCGCAGATCTCCAGGGTGAATGCGTACATGCGCTATGTTTTGCTGTTCTAAAGGGTTGAAGTGCACGCAGGTTTTTTTTTTTTGGTTTTGTTCAAAGTAAAATTTATTTCGTTGCAATAGTGTTTAACCTTACTAAATTAAATTCGCTTCTGTTTTCCATTGAGTGATTTAGCTTTTTTTTCTCAAATTCTTTGTTGTTTCTGTCTACAAGGAAATCTGACAATTTTATCCCATTCAAGGCCATGTAACTTACTGATTAAAACCATAAATTTTAATGTTTTCGAGTAAAATTTAGACAGAAACATGTATTTTTTAATTGTTTACTGTTATCTGACAAAATAAAGTGAAAATTACAGCATTATAGCTGCAGTGGCTGAACTAATAACATCATTGACATACAAACTTTTAGACAATAAAGTAAAAAATCAACACTTCAACATGACAACAGCCTCTTAATTATTTGGGTATTGGGGAAACTATTAACATTTTTAGCTCTGACTCGGGCACCAAGTTTCGTTGAGTAATGAGAGACCCCTCAAAACGAGCCAAACCATTTCACTAATATCACATTAAATTTTCGGGGTGTCATGTCAGATAAAACTTTCGCAAATTTAGAAACACCAAAGGGTATTCAAGGAAACTCACAAACACCCATAAAATAGTCCAGAAATGGGCTTTGCAAAATCAGCTGAAAAATATCCAATACATTTAACAAACTATATAAATAAATTTATTTATCAATTCTGTATGAAACTGTTTTTTAAATGCAGCTCTAATATCTAAATTCCATTGAATAATAAATCCACTGTCCATGCTACAGCTCGGCGCAGCCAAATATCAAAATAAGAACTAATTTCCTCTCCCTCAGTCAAAGGTCATTCACAGAGCCGTTGTCAAATGAAGATATCAGAAGATGATTAGGCCTTGCAAAAATGACGTACAACAAACTTACACCTATGTGGAACAACAGCCAACTGTCAAGGAGAACAAAGTCCCGCCTGCTCAACTCAAATGTCATATCTGTCCTTCTATACGGAAGCAAAACCTGGAAAATGACTAAAAATTATGAAAATATGCTGAACACCTTCCTACACAAGAGCTTAAGAAGAATTTTGAAAATATATTGGCCTCAAAAAGATACAAATGAAGAAGTAAGAAAACAAAGCTAGTTGTGAAAAGATCCTTTTAGAAGAAGAAGGTGGAAATGGCTCAGACATATGCTCAGGATGGAGAACAGCAGGCATGCAAAAATAGCCCTCACATGGACTCCAGATGTCAAAAGAAAGAGAGGACGTCCAAAAGAGACCTGGAGGAGACCATAGAAAAGGAAAGGAAAGAACTTGGCTTCAGCACCTGGACAGAAGCAACAAGAGCGGCATCTGATAGAGGAAACTGGAAGGGACCTGTTAACGGCCCGATTCTCCTCGAGGAGAGACGGAAATAGGTCAATCAGAAATATAGGATCCTACATTAGTACGAGTGGATTTATGGAGATTGTAAAAATCTGATAATCCAAGAGTACCAATGTAAGATTCTGTTTCTTTTTAAAAAGCAGTAAATTTGTGAAATGAAAAACAAATTCACCCAACCCCAATAAATGGACATGACTTGAATACACGGTAAATGGAAGTTGTTTTTTTTATGACATCATTATTTCTGTTTATGATGTTATTATTTTAAACCAATAAACAGGTGAGAACCACATCTTTCTGGTCATAAGAACTTTTTTTTTCTACACTGGTCAATCGGTTTGAAAATAACGCTAAAATGAAAGAATCCAAGATATCTACAGAAGCTTTAATAAAGCCACAATATACCTTCCAGACAACAAAGTGTTCTTTCATTAACCTCTGGGAATGATGATTTGCTGCCTTTAACATTTTACCAGAAACTTTTGTCTTTTTCAGCTTTCTGTTCAAATAATACTGTAACCATGCTCTGTAAAAAACAAAAATAAATACAACTATCTATCTATGATGTCAGTCTAACACCAAGTTAAATGCTTCTTAGTTTCAAAAACCCCATTTCTGATGTTTTGGTTAACATTCTGCCAAATTGTTAACCAAAACTTAGCCAATCAGAAAATTAATCTGGTGATAATTCAATGACTGGTTTAATTCAAAAGTGGTTGGATTCCTAAAGCTATGTTCTTTGTCACAATACATTAACATCTGTTTTGCTTTGAAAATGTAGTAGGATCTAAACAAAACAATATGATCAGTACAAAAAAAAAACAATCTCAAATTCATCATTTTGCTTTGTCTTCTGTACAATAATTCAGCTATGCTGTTTAAACCATTAAATCATAAATACTAAAATAAAATTGGTACAAACTTTTCATTATGTGTGAAATTAATGCCTGGTATATGAGTTACACAACATTTTCTGAAAATGATCAAGTTAGTTCTCAGGTCTGAAAAATTATGGAAAAAAAACTTCAAACAATTCCATAATAGCAGTTGCACAAATTCAAAACACATGCAATATTTCTGTGAAGTTTCAGAGATCTGGGTTGAAAACTGGAGAAGTTGATTGCACAAAATAGGTACAGTCTAAGGCAAATGTTTTACAAAATGACACAAAATAGATACATATTTTCCCTATC